>JAADWA010000176.1:0-44013 GCA_023335935.1 Pythium phragmiticola
ATCATGACCATGAGCCATGGCGTGTTGGCACGGTTGGCATCGGCCTCTTGTAGGTCAGCCTCGAGCCACGCCAACTGGTCGCCAAAGCCGCCGTACTTGCGGCCCGTGAACGAGTTCTTGGGCGCACCCGTGTAGTCGGTCTCACTCGAGATGGCTGTGAAATGGACCGGTCCATGGTCAAACGAGTACCACATATTCTTGGCACCTCCACTCTCAGCGGACGGCATCTTGAAGCGCGCGTTGTATGCCTGGTAGTTGCCGAGCTGGTCCTTCTTGGACGACGACAGTAGACACTGCGCCGAGTGGCACTCGGCCTCGTGGTTGCCCACGAGGACCATGTACGGCACAGTGGACATGACCGGCGAGACCAAGTTCATGAATGCGTTGTACGTTTCTTCATAGAAGAACCCAATCGCCTCGGACGCCGTGAGCACGCCGGCATTGTCGGCATACGAAATGTCGCCAACGTGGAAGACAAAGTCGACCTTGCCCGGGAGGTTCTTGTTAATGTAGTCGACGGTTGGCTGGGAGTTGGCGCCGACGCCAAAGTCGCCGTAGATGGCAATGTCAAACTCGTCGGCGTCGGTCGTCGCACGCGCGGTCGTGAACGTGCTCACGTCGGAGCGGTCCTTGGCACTGGCCTGCGAGCCGACTTGGAACGAGTAGGCCGTGTGTGGCGTGAGCCCCGTCACGGTCGCGTGGTAGTTGAAGAGCGAGTACTTGCTGTCCGAGTAGTACGTCACGATGGAGGGCACGGCATCGGAGAGCTCGAGCGAGGTCGGTGTTGTACCGATCCAGACGACCGGGTCACTGAGCTTAGTGAAGGTCGTCCAGGAGATGGTCATGGCCGTACCGGGCGTCGCGCCGGCGAACGCCGTGTGCACTTGCTGCGGCACGGCGCCGGCCGTCGTCTTCTTGACACGACACGACTGGCTCGGCGTGAGATCGCCCAGCTTGTACTGGAACGAGCACAGGTCGGACGGTTGGCACGACAGCTTGGAGAGCTTGAAAACGCACGTCCTGTCATCAGCTGCGGCGCGCGATTCCAAGAGCTTCTCAAAGGAGACCAGCGAGCGCAGTTGCTGCGCGTCGACCGCGGTCGAGGCGACCGTAACGGTGAGCGCCGTCAGCGCGAGACAAGAGATCAATTGCATGGCAGAATATAAAGTGCCCCGAGAGGAGTCACCTTCCTAGACGCCAGAACCAGGAGACATCGAAATGGGTGGGCTGTCAGAGAGATCCAGACCTGAGGCCATCAAGTGAGACTACATAACCAGGCGAATGGTTCCACGCCACCAGCCGTTGCCACATCGCATGGCAAGTTGCCCGCGATATAAACTAGCCAAAAAAAAACTAAAAAACAGAGAACGCTAACGTGAGTTGGTCAGTCATCCCTCCTCTGACTTGGGGGAAGTACTCCCGATCACGACCCCACACCAGTAAAACTCATAATTTTTGTGTTTTGGAGTTTTAGATTTAGAATTAACCACTAGAGTTCAGGAATGTTTATAAACATTTACAAACTGGAATTTTGGAGTATGTGAACTGGATTGTATCCACTGGATGGGATAGCTATCTGTTAAAAAAGGATATCGAACGGTAGGATTCTTTTTTCTTATTCTTTAACAATACTAAGAAATGTACTTCGTCGGTTTGGGAAGGGTATGCATACTGTACTAATAAATCGAGTGCGAGCTGTGAAAAGAATGCAAGGCCGTCGCAGCAGTTGTCACGCGCTTCGCTTGGCTGACCCATGTTCTCTCAGTTAGGGCCCATGTGACTCACTAGTCGTGATGCCCCACTTTCCAACGACTTGGTGCTCTTAGATTCAGGCTGGGCGGGTGAGAGAACGCGATCCAATGAGGAGTGTCTCTTGTTGCAAACAACTTGATGTTCACAATGGATACAGTGTACCGGTGCGTCGAAGAACAGTATCCTATGGCTTGTGGCCAGAGTGTGGCCACACTGTGGCAGCCACGGTCCCAGCCACGCGAGGCGACGAACTGGCTCGAGTGGGTTTCTTTAGGTGTTACAGTAATGCAGTACGTATTGGATGAACTGCATCCAAGTCTATGGAGCCCGCATATCATCAGCCCACGCTACAAAGCGAGGACGATATGGGACCAATCCTACAAGACCAATACAGTATTCCCTGGCCGCAGCGGAGGAATACCGTTGAACGTCTTAAACAGGTAACTTGTATACAGCATACATATTGGGTACAAATCGTAGAGTATAGGAATCAGTTTTAAGAGGGTACGGCTTTGTGGGGTTGCGCAGAGGACAGGGGATACTGTGGACGGATTTGAATGCGTTTTCACAAAGGCAGCGAGCGGGCGCGAGTCGCGTCGACGCAGCAAACCCGCGCTTTGCGGAGGTGAATTCAGCGACGAGCTCCCGTGCGAGGGGATCCATGCCAACGTGGGGGATTGCACCTCCCAGACCTGCCAACAGGTGTGGCTCCTGGGCCTCCCATGTGGGATCACGGAATCTGTTTGAGAGCCGCGCGCATGAGACACTCGCGCTTAGCATTGGCGACGAAAACGAAGCCCAATTACAGTATGTACCGGACAAAGAATGGTGCACGAGAAAGTGTCCTCCTCCGTAGCAACGAGATGAAGCATGTGCAGCCATGTCCAAGAACATGCAGCCATTTGATCGGAGGATCTCTATCTCTGCCCCATTTCTCTCAAGGGTGGCGCGTGCCACATAGACTGCGGACCCTCCCTCTATCCGCTATTAATATACAGCGAGGCCTTCGCATTCCGCCCCTTATATGCCTTTCTTGTGTGTGGGCTCCATGCAGCTCGCCACCGCTCGAATCGCTCCCGTCGGCCCAACGACAACGCACACCGCCACCGGTTTCTACACAGTCGAGTGCAGCCACGAGCTGCCGTGCATCAATGCCAAGCGCACGATCAAATCGGTCTGGCTGCCGCCAGCCGTTCTACGACGGTACAATGCCCTGCTCTACCGCTTCCGTTTCGTGCTCTCGGTCACCAACGCCATCTCGGGCTGTCTCGTGTGTGGCTTTGCGCTTTATCCGGCCCCGATAGGTCGCCGAATCGCCGTCGTCACCGCGCCGCTCATGGTTCTTCCGATCATGACCATGTTTCTCGGCATGCGGTACGACATGGTTGTGGTGCTGGTACGAACGTACGACTTTTGGTATCAAGTGCTTCTAAGCCTAGTGGGCTCGATCGCCTTTGCGATCGACACACAGGATGCACGGAGCGTCTGCAGCTTGCCGCTCTTCGCGATGTCTGTGGTCGTCGTGCTGGCCGACGCCAATTTCAAGGCGGCGCGGTTCTTTTTTGTGACCTCGCTCCTCACGGGTGTGCTCTGCGCAGTCAGTGCAGTGTTCTTGGTGCTCGGCTGGTTCGCAGAGGGCCGCTCGCTTTTGCTTGTCCGCGTTGACGGCCATGCGCTCACAGCCGTCGCCGTGGCTGCCCACGTCTTCCTCGTGTTCGTGGTCATCCACGCACGCAACGCCTATGTGCGACGCCAGTTCCTTGGGTTGCGGCGTAGTACCGACCGAGAGAAGAGCAGCTTGACCAGTGGCGCTGCACTGCCCGTGCGCTGTGTACTGTATCACTGTCGTCTACACTGGCGTGACCGAGCAGTGATCTCACGCCTCAACATGCAGCAGCGGCCCGTGACAACAGTGCTGGCAGCCAACTACCTGCAACTCCGTTGCCACGGACTTCTTCACGTGTTTGATGCAAGGCGCGTTCTGCTTTGCCGGCGGGCGATAGATGGAGGGGAAAGCTCTCTCTACATGCGGCAACCGTGGTGGCACCGCCTGCTTCGCATCGAGTTGCTCGGCAGTGGAATAACTGGATACGCTGCAATTTTTTTTACTTTCGGCGCCGTCACGAGCGGCTACGAAGCCGATGACACGTTCGTGCGAACGTGGGCCGTGGTGAGCTTCACGGCGACCACCCGCGTGTGGCTCTACTTTATTTGCTGCGTGCACCAGCTCGACATGCTGCGGCTTCTCCACTCGAGCTTCGACTTTCTCTTCATTTTCGTGCAGCTCGCGATCGCCCACGTGAGTCTCTGCGACCTCTGTGACTGGGACGCCCGGGCGTTGGCAGCTAGCGCGAGTCTGCTGTGGATCCACTGGACACTGACCGTGGATGCGATCCCTCCACTATCGCGCAGGCAGCTACGTTTTCCCACGCACACGGTGGCAATGGTGATCCAATCTTTGTTTCTCGTGTCTCTCGTACTCTTGGCAGCCGATATGCTCGCATGGAAGAGCCAGCGATTCCGGGACCGTTCGATGCTTGATCGGTTCGGGTGGCATCCGCCCATGGATGCCGACTTGTCCAACTGGTCGGTCAGTTCATTCTTCCTCAATCGACTGATCACGCTGCCGGCGTCGCTAGGACGATCAGTGTGGCGGCTCGCGATGTACGAGATGGACGAACTCGTTGTACTCCGTGGTGTCGTCGAGTACGACGATACTGAGAAGCACAAGCGCCAGATGTCGGCGCTCCAAGCCCGGCTGCAACTCCGGCAGGCCACGGCGCCTCCACTGCAGCGCAATCAGCAAGATGGTGACGCTGCCGACCCCTGAAAGCGATCCGCAAAGGCAAAGCTCACCAAACACGATTCAATAATGAGGAAAAGCCGAATATTGATGCGATTCTATCATAGACCAAATTGGTTCCAGTTCTTGACAACGGAAAAGTCGTCAAGCACGGAGTCGGCAGCTGAGGTAAAGTGTCAGGGCAGTGCCGTGTGCGACATGTAGCTGGCACGGAGTGCACGAGATCACGAGGTCAGCAGTGGACTGGACGAAGAGTCTTGAACACGTCACTTTGTCACTGGTCCAGAGGCGTCGTGACGATCGTCTGGTGTGTACTGTATCACTGTCGGCTATGCTGGCCTGACTGCGCAGTCTACTGTAATTGCAGCAGCAGCCCGAGACAGTGGCTTTGGAGGACACTGAGCTCCCCCGGACTACTCGAAATGCTCGTCGAGCTCGCCGTGACCGACAACGAGAAGCATAAGCGCGATGCTCAGCGCATCAGACCAGGCTGCATCACCACCCGCAAGACAAAGGCACGCCCCAACCCCACAGTCCTAAACAGCATCTCCTGCGTCACACCGCACTACCAAACAATTGAATACGAAGAGGGAATATCGAATTATACTTCGATAGGATTGAGGATCCCATTGGCTTACTTCTTGACAATGGAGAAATCATCGAGGACAGCGTTTCCGTCCGAGACAAACTGCCAGCGCAGCGCCGTGCGCGACACGTGGAGCTTGGAGATACCGAAGTCCTTGTCGTTCGTCATGACGCTCCAGTCGGGGTTCTTGGACGGGTCGTACTCCTTGTTGTGGCCTTCGTTGCTGCCAGCGGCGCCCGTAATCACGTAGACCGGTGCCTTGGGGTTGGTGTACGTCCTGCGATCGGCCGAGACACCGTCCAGCACAGGCTGGCCATTCTTGATCGGAAGCTGGCGCGAGTACAAGTGCACGTGGCCCGAGATCACGAGGTCGACATTGTACTTGATCAAGAGGTCCTCAAAGGCCTTTTGCACGGGCGCGGCCTCGCCCTTGGGCTGTCCGTCGCTGTCGGCAAGCGTCGGCGTGTACATGGCACGGTGCATGGCAACCACAAGCCATGGCACATTGGCACGGTTGGCGTTGGCCTTTTTCAGGTCGGCCTCGAGCCACGCCATTTGGTTGCCAAAGCCGCCGTACTTGCGGCCCGTGTACGAGTTCTTGGGCGCGCCATCGTAGTCCGTCTCGCTCGAGATGGTCGTAAAGTGCACGGGGCCGTGCTCAAACGAGTACCACATGTTCTTAGCACCTCCACTCTCGGCTGACGGCATCTTGAAGCGCGTGTTGTACGCCTGGTAGTTGCCGAGCTGGTCCTTCTTGGACGACGACAGAATGCACCGCGCCGAGTGGCACTCGGCCTCGTGGTTGCCCACGAGGACCATGTAGGGCACCTGCGTCGTGGTGGGCGAGATCAGCTTCATGAACGTGTTGTACGTCTGCTCGTAGAAAAAGCCCAGGATCTCCGAGGCCGTGAGCAGACCGGCATTGTCGGCGTACGAAATGTCGCCAACGTGGAAGATAAAGTCGACGTTGCCCGGGAGGTTCCGGTTAATGTACTCGATCGTGCCCTCAGCATTGTCGTCTACGCCCATGTCGCCGTAAAAGGCAATGTCAAACTCGTTCGGGTCGTTCGCGGCACGCGCCGTAGTGAAGCTCGCGACGGCACTGCGCCACGGGTCGTTGGCCTTGGAGCCGACGCGGTACACGTACTTGGTGCCGGGCGTCAGTCCCGTGATCGTTGCGTGGTAGTTGTACAGCGAGTACTTGTCGTCCGAGTAGTACGACGAGACGGTGACGGCCGCCGTCGAGAGCCCGAGCGCCGCCGAGCTCGTGCCGATCCACACGGCCGGGTCGCTCTGGCGGTTGTAGGTCGTCCAGGAGATGGTCATGGCCGTGCCCGCGGTCGCACCGGCAAACGCCGTGTGCAATTGCTGCGGCACGAGGCCGACCGTGTCCGTGTTGACGCGGCACGACTGGCTCGGCTTGAGGTCGCCAAACCTGTACTCATAGGTGCACTGATCGGACGGCACACACCGGAGGTGAAAAAGCGAGAACGAACAGTCGCTGTCGTCGAACGCAGTGACGGCGAGCGGGCTCAGCAACGCCACGATCATGGCAGTCAGCAGCACACGCATGGTGAAGAGAGAGGAGAAGTGGAGCGTTGGGGTGTTGGTACGCGGGGTGCGTGGAGGATTGGAGAATGAAGAACAAGACTGGCGTTGTGTGCGCGGCACTGCGGGTCAAGCCTTGATTCAAAGAGAATGGGCTTACAGGGTCCTGCCACACTGCTTTAGAAACATCTGTCGAGAGAAGTCACTCGTGGGTGACAGTCACCTCGTGGGTGACAGTCACCGTGACTCCTGCGCGTTTGCTCTCTTGGCGAGATACTCAGACGCCATCAAGATTCCTGACCCAACGTCACATGTGAGTCACGCGGGAGAAAGCATCCCTTCGTTGTCAAAATAGGGTGAGATAAAACGTCGAGAGCTTCTAAAGCTATGTTTTGCGTATCACCTTGTATTGATAAATAGTTTTATTTACTACCCCCCATACTGAACTATATTCGGTGTGGCAGCAAATCCCAGATGTACTGAGCCTAATCAGGAATTTGGAGGCCTAAACGAACACTGCTGCCAAGCAAAACTGAACGCAATCACCCCCACCCACGCCCAGATCTTCATCGGTCTTGCCGAGGCCCTGCAGTGCCAAATGATTTGGCAAGCGACAGCCCATGGCTGCCGCTTGCCATCGTCACATCGCCGCTTTCGAGGCCGATCATCCAACACATTTTTTAAAACGTGTGCCTTGGCCAACGGCCAGGGCACCGCGTCGTCTTTTCTCGCGCATAAACAGGACACACACTAACGTATATTAGTTCATGTTAGAGATAATCCTGTGTCCTTTTGCTTGAAGATACTATATTGGGAAGAATGTTATCTCCACTTTAACCGCGATCACGGTGATACATTTTGCGGATCTAGATTGATCAAACGGTTTCGATGTCACTAGTATTTCTGTTAAATAAGTGCGTATTATCACAATGTACTGATTGTGGGTTGCCCGAGGCAACCCGATAACCGCAGCCTCCTCGGACCCAGCATTCCGCACTCTGAAGTGCCTGCCTGGGCAGGCACCAAACACCTAGTTGGATCGTACTGTCTTCATAAAACATGAGTCCAAGTTTTGGCTCAAGGACTCGAGGCACAGACATCCATTTCACTCATCGCCTTTCGTTGTGGAACTCTGGGTCACATCGTGACCATCGCACAGAAACAAGCCAAAAGAGTCAGAAACATTGATTGGGACCGCCGAAAAAGCATCACCATCATGCTGACCATGTATGGGTCTCAGTCCGACGTCAACAAGGTCTGCTTGACGGCATCCACCGCGACGACGCAGCCAAGCTCGGCTCGGCCTGGGCTTTCATGCGTTGGCTGTGGATGCTGAGCTTCTCAATCTCATGGGGCACGTTGCGCAGCCTGCGATGGAGCTCTTCCCAGTGCAAGGGCTGAGGTGCGCGATGCTGGTGCTGGGCTTCAAACCCCGAGAGGATCTCGTGGCGACGGAGGTTCCGTTGGAAAATTGCCTCGAGCGTGTCCCCGTCCAAGCTGTCGGCTTCCTGGTCATCGTCATCGACATCCTGTAAGACTGCGGTGAAGACATTGCCAGCAGCATGCTCAGTATAGGGACCCTGGTCTGGCTGGCACATTCCCAGCGATGTGCTGCTTCGGTATCGGTCTGGCTCACTGCCTCTCCGGTCAACTTGCTGAACGAAAAAGCC
This sequence comes from Pythium phragmiticola, assembly GCA_023335935.1. Taxonomy (NCBI): domain Eukaryota; phylum Oomycota; class Peronosporomycetes; order Pythiales; family Pythiaceae; genus Pythium; species Pythium phragmiticola. The sequence continues at coordinate 8,360 of JAADWA010000176.1, forward strand.
CAGGGCATCGTCACAATCATCGCCAAGGTCCGCTGGTCGTTCAGACAATCGATGGGCCGGCTGGGCGAAGGTCTCCCGTTGATTGTCTGGCTGTATCCATGACAGCTTGCAGCTCCCCCCTGTTGAAACGTGGTGATGGATGAGATTACTGACCGAATCCTCCAGCTGAGACTCCTCAACTTCTGGCGTTTCACTAGTGAACCCTTTTTGCGTGGGGCTTTCACTACGGCTTGTCGCATGATCAGTGGCTTTGTGGTGGTGTGGAGGCTGCACGCGGCCGTCAAAGAACACGAGCTTGCTTTCGCACTGGAGCGAGGCTGCCGACTGCGAGCCTCGCAACGCCTGCTGCGAAGCCCCATGCGACAGCCGCTGGTTGCCACGCCTCGTATCGTGGCCACTGCTCTCGTCAAGACTTTCCGAGGTCTCATAGCCGTCGTCCTGCAATGCGTCTTGCACAAACGCGTCATGGCGGCGTCCTGGTCCACGACGAACTGGAACCAACGTCCGTGCACCATTAGGTTGATCGTCTCGGCTGCTACTTGACGGAGACTGCTCCGGTTTGTGTCGAGAGACCTCTCGCACTCGAGACGCGTGCTGCTGCTGTTCTTGCTGACGCCGTAACGCGTCGAGTTCCTCACGGTGGAGGGCCTCGCGCTGCGCTAGTTCGTCTCGTAGTTCTTGCCGTAGTTGTTCCAGATCGGAGACCGTGGGTAAATCCCGCGGCGTCTCTCCGCGAGAAGGGCGCTGCTGTTGCTGTTGTTGAATCTTCATTTGCGCATGGAGCTGCTCGACGAGCTGTCGCTGCCGCTCGAGCTCGACACGCACTTGCTCGTACTGGTCGATCAGAAACCGAGTATCCAAGGTGGCAACGTGGTGGTCTGCCTGGCCTTGCGCGTGGATGTTAAGCTGGTGGTCCAACTGCGGACCCGATGAGACAGCGAGCTGCGGTCGCGGTGGCTGGTAATGGAGCTGCGTCTGCTGGGGAGACGGCGGGTCCTGGAAGAGATGGGCCCTCGAGTTGGTAAACGGGTTTTTCAGATTCGTTGGTGGCGGGTTCCTTGGTGCCAGCGGCAGCGGTGGGTTATTAGAATGTTGACCAAGAGCTAAGGCCTCCGTCTTGGACGGTGACGCCTGGTGATGCCGCTGGTGCTGGTGGCGCTGCTCTTGGGCAGCCGCATTTGCCGCCGCGAGTTGTTGTTGTTGCACGCGGAAGTGCTCTTCCTCGAGGTGCGCCTTGCGGCGCTTCTCCTCTTTCAGCCGTTCCTGCTCGTCGCGCTGGCGGCGTTGGTCCTGTTCAAACTTCTCCATCTCGCAGCGCTCCTCGTCTTCGCGCTTGCGTTTCTCCTCGAGCTTTTGACGCTGCTTGTCCTCGATCTGGCGCCGTAACGCGTCCTGCATATCGAGCTGCTGCTGCAGGCGCAGCTGCTTCTTGGCGTCGTCCATGGGACCTCCACCCGCACCGCCGTTCGTGTGGAGATCCGTCCGCAATCGGCGGCCTCCGAGTTGCTGTGGCTGCTGCGGGTATGTTGGCTGCTGATAGGGAGGTGGAGGAGGCTGCTGAGATGTGGCGGGACCACTCCAGGGGTCGTCTCGACGAGGTGGTGGATTGCCTCCGACGACAGCGTCTCCGGAATGGCGTGGCGGTTCGACAAAGCCCAGGGCCTCGGCGTACCCACTCCACGCGGTTTGCTGTTGGGGATGAAGATACTGCACATCGGTGGGTGGTGCGTGGTGGTACTGAGACAGGTGTTGCTGCGGTCCCATGGAGTGATTCATCGCCACAGGGTGAGCCACTGCAGCGGCTTGGTTCTCGCGACGACCTCGTCCAAAGTTGGTGCGTTGTGCCGGATTGTGTTCACCGAGTCCATCAAAGAGACCGCGATCTCGGGGTCCCATTCCGTGGGCTCCGACGGGTGGATCGTAGACTGCGTCTTCGTGGCGGCACCGATCTTTTTCCTGTCGCTTGCGCTCGTCTCGCTGGCGCACTTGCTCGGCGAGTGCGTGCGAATACTCTTGCTGGCGACGTCGTTGCGCCTCTTTGAGCCGCTGGTCCACTGCGTCCATCTGCGGCTGTGGACGTGCATGACTGCCTCCAGCCGGTGGCGGCGGATAGAAGGGCGGACTCGGACTGTGGTCCCCGCTGGGAAAGAACGCGTGCGGCACTGGGACGCCCCATGGCACCCCGCCGCTGTGCATGAGCGTGTTCTCGTCGGCGCAATAAACAACTCACAAGAAAGTGCAGCAAGAGAATGGAAATCACTTGGAACGAAATCTACCTGTGTATCCATTTTTAGCAGCAGCACAGACTGCCCTCATCCTAGCCAACTCAACGGGAACCCAAAAAGGTGAATGATGATGCTTGGAAGAGAGAGAGAGAGAGAACGGTGTCAGTATCGAAAGAATGAAATAGAGTATTTATTGGAAGGAGTAAAATAGAGAAATGGCTACACTCGTGTGCGAGATGGCAACACCTTGTTTTCGTTGCCATCGTGCAAGCCACACGACACGGGTGAGGCCGCTTTGCTCGGGATTGAGCCGTGCTGGTGTCGGTTGATCAACTTACTTGAACTTCATCTCATTGTCCATGACGTGGCCGCCGTTGCCGCGCGCCTTGAGGCGCTTGCACGCGATGATGAGACAGACGTTCACGGGAAAGAGAAACACTCCCGCGAGAAAGAGCATGAGCGAGATCATCGTAAACGCCGGCATGAGCTTCCCACACAGCGCGTCGTAAATGTCGTAAAATCCGTCGGCGACAAACGTGCAGAACATGGCTGCTTCAAAGTCGTTGACGTTCTTGATGAGCGAGGCCTCGAGGTCGCCCTTGATCGTGCCAATCCTGGAGTCGAGAGTTGAGATCTTGCCCTTGAAATCGGTTGTGTAATCAGTCACGACTGTGATATTCTTGTGGAGATCACTGACAAACGAATTAGAGTCGCGCTTGACCAGCGCGAGCATCTTGACACCGTGGAAAATCTGACCCACCGCCATGGCGTACGTGCACGGGCTCGTCGGTTCACACGCGTACACTTCGGGCTTGGGCGTATTCCCAACGTCGCAGTCCGTGTTCCTGGGCTTGTACCGAGCGTCAATGTAGGCCTCGGGCGTCTGGTCTCCGACGCGGGTCTCGCCATTGGCCTTCCAGGGCTCGTACACGTTCGTGATCGTATACATATCGTTGGGCGTGCAGGTGCCGACATTTTGCTTGACGAGCTTGTTGAGCTTGGCTAAGAGGTCGTTCATCTTCGTCTCGTCCAGATTAAACGTCGACGTGCCCGTGGCTCGGATCGTGTTGGCAAACGTGTCGAGGTTGGAGAAATCCAGCATCTTGGCGAGATCATTCTGTGGAAACTTGATGCCGCCGCGCGCAAACTCGAGCGACGACGACAAGTTGAACGTCTCAATCAGCGAGGTATTCGTGAAGCAGGCATTGATGCCTTTCGCTGGCTCGCCGAGCGGCACGGTCCAGTCCTGCGTGAAGATCGACGTGACCTCGCACACGTCGCCCAGTACGACGCTGATCGCGAGAAAGATGGCGCTGACCAGGAACGTGAGCACGAGCGCGATGAAGCCAATGAAGTACGCAATGTGGATAATGTTGGCGAGAAACTTGAGCGGGGTAAGCCCAAAGAGAACGCCCACAAAGCCGATCGCGATCACCACCAGCGCTAGCGCAAACAGCGCCAGCACGCCGGTCTGCTGCGCGGCTTTTTGCTTCTCGTACTGAGCCTGGACATCGTCGACTTTGGATTGTACGTCCGTGATCGTGACTATGAGCGCGTCCAGCATCTCGACCTGGTTGTCCACCGTGCTCTTGACTGAGTCGGCTATGTCCACGAGCATGCCGTTTAAGTTCTCGCGGACCGACTTGAGCTTGGCGACGCCGTCGCCGGCATTGTCCTGGATCTGTGTGGTTGACTTGGCGACCTCGGTGCTGATCGTCGTGCAGAACTGGCACGGCAGACAGTAAGGCTCGGACGTCTTGACCTCGCAGCCGTCTGGAAGCGTTCGCCCCGCCGAGTACTTGCCAAAGGTCGTGAGGCGGTCCGTGAGCCCCGTGATGCCGTCGTTGACGAAGTCCGTGCCGGCCAATTGCACCTTGATCTTGTCGGCGGATGTCGAGACCGTGTCGCGGACACTCACGAGCGGCGACTCGATGCCCAAGATCCACTTGTTGGCGTTGCCCAGTGTGTCGGAAGCGGCCTGAAACGTGTCGGAAACGGCCGTCGTGACGGTTTTTTGATAGAGCAGCGACACGCCAGCGACCACGACCACGCCAATCGAGAAGAGCAGGAAAAACAGCAGCGGGTAGAACTTTTGCAGACACGTGTAGCCACCCTCCCGGGGGGAGCGCCCACCGCAGCGGTTGCAGCAGCAGCGGCAGAGCAAGAAAAACACCATGGTCAACAAGCTGAGCGCGGCGAGAATGATCCCGGGCACAACAAAGATCATGAGCCCTTGCGCCCACTTCATGAGCGTCTCCTTGGCATCGGTCTTGGCCATCGCGCCCGGCGGAGGCTGCGCAGACTGGTCGGTCGCGTACACGGGACTGCGCTCCGTCATGTTGCCGTAGACTTCACCCCAGAAGCAGTTGGGCTTGACTTCGCAGCGGCCATTGGCGTACTCGGCGAGTACGGCCGTGTCAGTCTCCGCGGCGTTCTTCACTTGCACGCAGACGCCGTTCGAGTCCTTGTAGGCACGATCGCTCGAGGCGTCGACAAAGCGGATCTTGGGGTTCGTGAGCGGGTCGTCTTTCTTGACGAGCTCTTCACAGAGCGTAATCTTGACGGCCGTGATCAAGTCGTGGTAAAACTTGTCGGTGCCGCCACGGAGCTGCTTGACGGCCTTGCGCACCGATGCGCCGACCTCGTTGGCCTTGTTCACGGCGTTGTTCATCGTCGCGTTTGCATCCAGGCGACGCTGCTGGGCATGGTCTCGCTGCTGGACAAGCGAAAACGCGTGGGCGTGGGCTTGCGGGGCGTGAGCCTGAGCATAAGCGTATGCGGGTTGCTGCCCACGGAAGTGCGCGCCTGCCAGCAACGAGTTGGCAGCCTCGGCGCCTCTGGTGAAGGCGGCGAGAGCCGTCACACCAAGTGCTGCATACTTGGTCCACTTGCTCCAGCGCGGTCCGCTGTGCTCACCCCGGGGCATCGTCATGGCTCAGTCGTCTCCAATTGGCTTCCCTCTCTCTTTCTCTCGCTCGTTCTCTCGGGCGTTGCCGATGTCAGCTCGGAAAGTGAAGTGGGTTTGTGTGAGAGAATACCTTGATGGTGGCGAGGGAGGCACCTCCATTCTCTCACACTGGAAGTTGGTGGGGAGAACCAGGCAGACTAGATTGACCTGTCCAAGGTTCTCTAGATCGCGCCAAAATTACCGTTGATGGATCGGCTTGGATCGGCGAGGAGTAGATAATCTTGGCGTTGCTATAGAAAGCCGATCCGTTTCTCTATGTTTCTCTCGCGCAGCCTGCGTTTTGGCGCACATTCCCTCTGATCTGATCAGCGACCGGCTAAAATTCCCCTCCAAGAACAGGGCTTTCTCAGGTTCTCAGAACGGACCTGGTTCGCGCGACCTGCGACAAAAATAAAGAGAGCTTTGAATAACCAGAGCGCAGCGCAAGGCAACAGATATAGAATACTGTAGCATACCCAGATCTGGCCCTATGGACGATAGCTGCTTGATGTTCTCCGACAAGGCTTGCAGATACGCGATTTCGTGACCCTTGCGAGAAAGCCTCCAAATCGCCCATCGATTGCACGGCTCATTCCAGGAACTTCGACTCGCTGATCCCCTTCGCCTATGATACGAGATCAAACTTGGTCAGTAGTACTACACCGTAAACCTGATATACGATCCTCTTTTCGTCAGTTTTTGTTGTTGTCATTTCCCATCTTCCTGGCACATCGTCATGGCCCTCGCTCCTGCATCAAAAGGCACCCTTGAACCTCTTTGGTTGCTGAACAATTCACAATCTCTAAAGCGACATGGCCTTGTTGATGATGCGTGTCTGTTCGATTTGGTGCACGGCATTGTAGCCCGTCGCAACGGCGGCGGCGGCGATGCGTCCGACGTACGCAGGTCGTCGCGCATCATTGTTGATCTTGGTCAACGCCGTCTCAATACGCGGAGCGACGTACGTCCAAAAGCCCATGTTCTGTGGTTCTTCCTGGACCCACGTGATCTCGGCGTTCGGATACTTGGCCGCTTCCTCGGCGACCTTGTCAAACGGGAACGGCGCGATCTGCTCGACACGCACGAGCGCGATGTTGTCAATGCCCTTGTCTTCACGTTCCTGGAGCAGCTCGTAGTAGATCTTGCCCGTGCACAGCACGACACGCTTGACCTCGTCGTCCTTGACGAGCTTTTCCGGTGTAGCCTCTGGCAGCAGGCGGTGGAACTGCGTGCCCTCGGCCATATCCTCGAGCTTGGACGACGCCTGGCGAAGACGCAGCAAGCTCTTGGGCTGCACCGAAATAAGCGGCTTGCGGAAGTCGCGGTGGATCTGGCGACGAAGCACATGGAAGTACTGCGCTGGCGTCGAGCAGTTGACGACCTGCCAGTTCGTGTGCTGGATCTGCATGCGGTTCTCTTCGTCCATAACGGGCACAATGCTCGGGTCGTCGTCGGTCATCTGCAGGAACCGCTCGACACGGCACGACGAGTGCTCGGCGCCCTGGCCTTCATAGCCGTGTGGCAGCAACAGCACCAAGCCGGACTGGCGCATCCACTTATCTTCACCGGCACTCAAGAACTGGTCAATCATGATCTGGGCACCGTTCGCAAAATCGCCGAACTGGGCCTCCCACATGACCAAAGCGTTAGGGTTCTCAAGAGAGTAGCCCAACTCAAAGCCCATGACACCAAATTCGGACAGCGAGCTGTTGGACGCGACAAACTCGGCCTGCACCTCCGGCACGGCGCCGACTTCCGAAGCCGCATAATCGATCGGTGCCGACGCCGACGACTCCTTGACCAAGTGGTTCAGCGGCACAAACTCGTTGTTCGTCTTTTGGTCGTGGAGAACAGCGTGGCGGTGGCTGAATGTGCCACGCTCGACGTCTTGTCCACTGATACGCACGTGGTTGCCCTCGAGCAGCAGTGTGCCCCACGCAAGCGCTTCTGCGGTACCCCAATCGATCCCTTCACCCGCATCGATAGTCGCCTTCTTGGCCGCGATGATACGGTCGAGCTGACGGTTGAGTGCAAAGCCTTCGGGAATCTCGGTGAGCTTGGCACCGACATGCTTGAGCACAGCCGTCTCGACGCCCGTGCGACGAATACGCGACTGTTGGTTCGGGCTCTTGAATGACTCCCACCGGTTAGCGAGCCAGTCGCTTTTCTCGGCCGGCGCCCAGTCCTTGGACTCTTCAAATGTCCTACTGAAAAAGTTCCAGACCTTGTCGACGATAGCGTCGCACTCTTCCTTCTTCGCCACGCCGCTCGTGACAAGCTTGTCGACATACATGTCGAGCACCGAGTCCATCTTGGAAATCTTGGCGTACATGAGCGGCTGCGTGAAGAACGGATTGTCGATCTCGTTGTGACCAAAGCGACGGTAGCACGTAAGGTTAATGATCACGTCGGCCGACCACTGCTGGCGCCACTCGGCCGCAAGCTCAAACACCTTGACGACAGCGACCGGGTCGTCGCCGTTCACGTGGAAGATCGGCACGTCAAAGGCCTTGCCAAGATCTGAGCAGTACTGGGACGATCGCGAGTTGTTGGGGTCGGTCGTGAAACCGATTTGGTTGTTCACGATCACGTGGACCGTGCCGCCCGTGTCGTAGTTGTCGAGTTCGGCCAAGTGCATGGTCTCATACACAACGCCCTGACCACTAAACGCGGCATCGCCGTGGAGAAGCAGCGGCATGACCTTGCGTTCGGCCTCACGGTCATTGCCCAAGTAGTACTGCTTGGCCTTGGCCTTGCCCACGACGACCGGGTCGGCGGCCTCCAAGTGGGACGGGTTCGCGACCAGCGACAAGTGCACGTGACGCCCATCCGGGTACATGCGATCGTAGCTGGTGCCCAAGTGGTACTTGACATCGCCAGAATTCGACCAGTCCTCAACCTCCGACTGCTTGTACGACTCGACGTCAATGTGGGTGCCCTGGAACTCCTTGAAAATTTGCTGAATCGGCTTGCGGATCACGTTCGACAACACGTTGAGACGCCCGCGGTGGGGCATGCCAATGACGACGTGCTCCATGCCCAATTCCGTCGCACGGTCAATCAAGTACTTGAGGCCCGGGATAAGCGACTCGGCGCCGTCAAGACCAAAACGCTTGGTCGTGTTGTACTTGTTGCCGAGGAACCGTTCAAACACGACCGAAAAAGCGAGTCGTTCCAGAATGTGGAGCTGCTTCTCCTTGCTCTCTTCGACCTTGACCAGTGACTCGACCTTCGTGCGGATCCAGTTGCACTTGTCGCGGTCCAAGATGTGCATGTATTGCTATCATACACATATTCAATGATAAGTGACACGATAACGTCGCCTGCGTCAAACAACCGGGAGTTACATACCACGCCGACCGAGCTGCAGTAGGTCTCCTTGAGCCGCTGCACGATCTGGCCGAGCGTCATTGGCGTGCCGTCCGTGAGATCCTCCAGAAAGCCCGACACACCCGACGAGCTACAAACAGTCATAACAGCACGGTTAGTACCTTTGCCCATACCCAGGAATGAGTACTGGAAACCTACAAGTTCTTGGGGATTGTCATGACGCGGTCGAGGTCGGCCTGCGTGAAGCCGTACATCTCGATATCAAGCTCGCGCAGCTGTGGGCGCTGTTGGAGCCCGAGCGGGTCGAGGTTCGCGGCCTCATGGCCGCGCGACTGGTAGGCACGGATCAAGTAGCTGAGTCCGAGGGCGTCGTTGTGGTCCACCGACGTGGCCTGCGAGGCCACGACACCACCACGCTGCGAGACGACAGGCGTCACGCCGCTCTGGATCGTTGGCGGCGGGATGAACGCCTCGCCGGGCACGGCGCCGCTCTCGAGCTGGCGAAAGTACACGTCCCACGACTTGTGGACACTATCGAAACAGTAAAACAACCATATTGAGTCTCAAGGATCCAATCATAACCGGGATTTCGTCACGTATTCGCACCTCGTGGGCTCGCTCTTCCACGAAGCGTACATTTCCTCAACGTAGGCGTTGTTGGTGCCCGTGAGAAAAGTCTCGCTCGGGTGCGGAGTGGCTGAAAACGCGCGGAGCCACTTGGATGGGGCGGGCGCCGCCGCCGACGTCGTGGCGCGGAGAGCACTACGGCGCATGGCCTTGGCGGCCGCTGCGAGCAGCTGCTGCGTCATACTGGTAGAGAGAGGGAGAGGGGGGAAGGAAGAGGGATGAACGAAGGAGACCGAGGTTTCCCTTTAGCGCCCTTCGATTGCTATGGGGGCTTCCGTACGAAAGTGGTGGAGATGTCCCCCACAACTGCAACGGAGGGCACAACCCCACATTCGGAGTGTATACTGAGTATACCTTCAGTATACGGACTCACTGGACAACCACGCAGCAGGCTGTCGACGAACGTGCGTAAACTCATACCTCTTATAGAAGATATACTTTCATTCATGATAGCAAGTTCCAGCGTGTTTCCAGTTTGAAAGATCCTGAAAATATATATTTGGGCTAAATGGATAAGCTAGCCTTGGATTTGGCGAGGTTTGTGATCTCCCAGTGTTTTAAACAGTTGGGTGTTGGTTTCGTTTGACAATTCAGATCCCAGATCCCGACAAGACAACAAAAAGATCTGGAGTCTTCAGATCTTTTCCAGGATATCAGTCTGTGTAGATGTACTGCCGTAAAGTGCAGTTCTATCAATACGGTCGCCGTAACTCGCTTCAGCTCCTGTTAAATTAAAGCCTCCATTTCCAGAAGCACATGCAGAGAAGCAACCAACCTGCCTTCTTTGGCAAACCGAAAATCTACTGGTGAATAGTTTCGGCAACATCCGTGAGTGACTTCAAGTAAGTTGCCAGATACTGGTGGATGCCGACAAGGGCTTGCTAGTATATAGTTTGGGGGTGATGATTCTCCCGTCTATGGCGATTCGCCACTGCCGATGCGCACGCGGTTCACACTCCGTAGTGAAAGTACTGTACACGCTTCTGTCAATAGTTGACATACAGGCAATCCGTTCTGCGTCTGGCTCACGCCCTTGCCGGCGACGACCATCTTGGCGAGCCTTGGCTTTGCCAGGAGGATAGTTGCCATGGCGGCCTGTGTTCTTACTGGGCGATTCCAACGAGCAAACAGGAGGAAACCAGAAACAGCAGCATTACAGTAGCCACAGGACTGCACTCAATTTCATTCTCCATTTTCCCACCAACCTCCAAGCTCTTCCAGACCGTCGCTGGACTCTACTGGTAACACATTCCAACAAAATCCGTGAGTGACTTCATGCACGGTGCGGATACAAATTTGGGGATGATGGCATCTATTCTCCCGAGTAGGGCGGTGAGCACGCGGTTCGCGCGCCAATGTAAAAACGTTACGCTACTGTAGATATCCGACATACAAACGACTACTTTTGCGTCTGGCTTGCGCTGTTGTGGGGGACGACGATCTTGGCGAGCGTCGGCTTGGCCAGCACGTTGCGCATGGACCACGCGTCAAAGGCGCCGTTGTGGTCGTCGTCGTAGACGCGCCAGCTCCAGTACGTCCAGCCGCCCGTGGCCTGGTTCATGACTTTTGTCTGCGCCTCGGTCCACTTGCGGAACGCGTCCGTGTCTGGATTCGGGAACTGGCCCGTGTTGGCGAGACACCACTCGCCGAAAAAGAGCTTGTTGGCGTTCGGCCGGCGGTTCCACTGGGCCACTTTGTTCTGGAAATCGGTCAAGATGGACTTGGTGATGAGCTCGTCGGCCGGCACAGTGTCGTAGCCCCAGATAAAGTACGGGTGCCACTCGACCCAGACGTTCTTGTAGGCCGGCGCCTCCATGAAGCCATTGAGATTGGTCGCGTCCTGCTTGGATAGCATGGGCATGATCGCGAGGATGCAGTCCGTGCCCGTGGACCGCACGGCCGCGTACGCGTCCTGGTAGTACTTGTTCACGACCTTCTCGTCGGTCTTGCCATTCGGTTCATTCAGCAGTCCCATGCCGAGAAACGCCGCGTCGTACATGTACCGGTCCGCGAGAAACTTGGCCAAGTAGATCGTGTTGTTCACGTTCTCCTGATATTCGCTCCAGTACGGCGTGTCGACAGTCGTCGGTGCCGAGTGGTCAGCACCGTTCTGGGATCCCTTCGCCCCGTGGATGCTAATCATAACGGCGACATTATGCTTGAGCGCCCAGTTCTTGATCAGCTTGTCGAGGTATTGGAGCGTGCAATTCGGGTACTGCTTCCACTCTTGCGCGCCGCTCGTATCGTATGGATCAAAGCCCATGATCCAGTAGCCGATGGGGACGCGGACCGTGTTCAGGCCGGCCTTGGCGATCGCTGCAATGTCTGACTCGCGGATAAACGTCGAGTGGTGGTTGTTGAACTGCGAACGCCGCGTGCGTTGGTTCGCTGAGTGGGCCATGACCTGGTACTCGCCACCTTCTTCGTACCCGCGCGTCGCGTTCTGCCAGAAGTCGGCTTTCTTGGTCATCCACTTTTCCGCCACGAGCCAACTGCCCAGGTTCACGCCTCGCACTTGGACTTCGCCGGCACGGATCTTGTGCTGGATGTGGTCTTTGCCCAACGCGGCCTGCTGCACCGAGTCCATGGTGGCCGAGCCGCCATCAAGACCACGCGCGGGCTCGACATGGCCGACGGTGCTGTCCGATGTCCCGGCGATCGAATCGAACGAGTACTCGTCCGCTGCGAGCGCCGCACCGAGAAGTGCCGCTGAGAGCGTGAGCAATCGGCGGATCATAATGGTAGTGAAAGTCGAGCCGCTGCTAAGTCAAGCGCGAAAATGTGAAATGAGAAGAAGGGGTATTTGATGGCGATCACCACGGAGAGAGGAGCGGCATACTGGCCCCTCGCTGATGCGTGCGCAGTTCACTGACGCGGAAGTCGCTGGTATCCCAGCTGGACGATGGGCGAGTGGTCCTCCGCTGAACTGAGTTGTGAGCACGCCATGGAGTTCGTGTCGCCGCGCGCAGCGTGAAGTCAAACGTTCTGATACCTGGGTTGCACCATGTGGTGGGACGACAGGCGTCAGAGCTTGGGGAGACAGTTTATATCCTTTGATAAAGCACATGGTTGATGCTTTAACAAAGGATGTACCGATTTATCGGTACTATGTACCATACTTGTGGTACATTGTACACTCAATATGGTACATTCTGGCTTGCTCATGGGTTCATTATCTTTTGTGTTGAACAGCTGGAAATGCAGCGATCACGCGGCAGCTGATCATCAGCTCGCAGGTGGTCCATGCTCATGCAAGCGAGCGACGCATGTTCCGCTCATGACGCACCAGGTTCGCCATGAATGGCACCGCGAATCTGTGTGTAATTTTTCCCTTGTAGCAATATACAGTTGAAGACAGAGACCTGCGACGCACTCTTGGGCTGCAAGAACTGTGGCGACAAGCATGCATCGTCAGATGGATCTCAAGATACCGGAAATTGGTGAACCAGAAATGGGAGTCGGAACGGGTGCCGAACCAGCCGCCAGGACCTACGCTTTTTCTTATTTGTGAGGCATTTGATGCAGCGGATGATGATACGGTCCAAACTTCATAGTCCCGCGCACCGCCGAGGCAAGCGTGTCCCCGACATGCGAAATCCGAGGGCCCGAGGCGTTGCTGTCGTGTGGTCCTATATGGCCCACACTACGTAGTATACTTCGTCAGCTGACTCTGAGTCGACGCGCCATGTGCAATCTTTCGCTGGTGCGTAGCGCCACGTTGCATCTGTCTGGGTTTCCAAACCTCTTACTTCACATACAGTACACGTTCGATTCATTTGTAGGGGTATATAGTACTGGATTTTACCTCTTATATGACAAAACTGGCATGAATCTGTTAACAGAGGTTCGGTCAGTGGGTTACACAAGGATACACATGACGGCGTTCCCCATCATATCCTTGGTTACGCGTGAAGTTGCCAAGCATGACTGCCCCGACCGACGTTGCCTCGCGCCGAATGCCCAGCGTGCGCGAGGCCAAGCTCAGCTCCAAGCAGGAATCGCTTCTTCTATCGCTCGAGAGGCGTGTGCAGTTGCGTGCGCAGGCGGAGCGCAATGCCGCGCTCTTGCATGACCCTGCGACGTCCGCGAGGTCGGGTGAGTTTGCGGCGTCGGTCAAAGACTTTTTACGGCAAAACATGCACCGCAGCACGGGCATACTACCAGCCCATGAGACGCCTGTCGAGAACGAGTCCATGCGTGCGTTCGCGGGTCACCTTGACGAATGTGTGGGCCAATGGAAGGCTGTGTACGACCACGCGCACAAGTCGTTTGGCCTGGTCGAGGAAATGGAACAGAGCCACGAGCACGTCGTGTCCAAGACGCAGGCACTGTACGACTCGTTCGAGAACATTCTCCAGCAGGTCGAGGCGTTGACGTCGCGCGTGGAGCTCATTGCGGCGCCCATGCCACACTTTATGGCGATCGACGGCATCGCGAGAACGCTCGGCTTTGGTGTTAAGTTTGCGTCGCCGTCGGCCGCGACGAGCAAGGGAACAGCGGGAGAAAACGCACCGGGACTGATTCAGCAGGCCGTGCAGGTCTTTCAGCACAAGCGTAATATCGACCCGACGACCCAGGCCTTTCGAGACGCGCTCGAGCAGATCGACGTCGCCGTCACGTACCTCGAAGCCCATGTACGTTTCCCATCTCCTTAGGAAGGATTTCTGTCTGCGTGAAACTCACTATGCCATTAGAAAGAGTTCAAGGACGCAGAGTGTTATATCGAGGCGTACCGCACGCTCACGGCCGGCGCGATCCAGTGTCTGAAAGATTATGCGATCAGCGGCCTGGACGCCGCCAAGGACGCCGTGCTGGAAGCCGTCGCCAAGTCGCGCGTGGCGGCTGGGACTGCTCCAGCGACATTGGACATTGACGAGACCTCGCCGTACTATGTCCATTTCCAGTTGGTTGCGCCGTCGCTCTCAGCGGCCGCTGTGCAGCTCCAGCGGCTCGCGACGTCGAGTGCCGAGGCAGCCAATCAGACGACGTACATGACCAACGTGATGGCGCTCGCCGACGTGTGCAACGCCTACGTCGCCCAACGCGTGACGCTGCTCTCGCCCGTGCTAGCGACCTACTTTGAGACGCTGAGCCAAGGCGCCGATATCGTCAACCTCGTACGTTATCAGCCTTAGAGCATAGCTTGTTTACCACTGGTTAACCTGACGTCTAACCCCGTAGCTTCGTGTGAGCGGGTCCTACTTGGTGCGGGTCTGTGAGGCCGAGTTTCGCCTGTTCATGAAACTCTTTGGCCGCGAGCCCAGCGACCCGCTCTTTGTGTTCAAGACGACTACCTCGGAGGAGACCGAAGACGAGGAAGAAGAGGATACCGCGTTCGAGTGAGTTGGGTTCCCGCGTGGTTGGCTAGAAACCGCTCTAGAAAAGACTCACTCTGGGTGTCTCTTCACGTAGCCGGCTGATCTTCCAACTTAGCGGCTCGCTGTACAACGTTGTGCGTCCGCTCATGTTGGTTCAGAAAGAACTCGAGTCCCTCTGTGAGATCGTGCAAGTGCTGCAAAGTGAACTGATTGAAAGCGTGATCACGCCGCGCGCCCATGTCGTTGGCTACGTCGAGCCCGTGATGCATCGCATGATCCAAGACGCACAGGAGCGGTTGATCCTCTGTGTACAGAAATTCATCCGCGACGAGATTGAAGGATTCACGCCGACGCCAGCGGATCTCGACTACCCCAACAAGCTCATGGGTGCTGACGGCACCTCGGCGAATCTATACACGACCTGGTATCCAGCACTCGAGCGCACGCTTCTTTGTCTCTCCAAGGTCTACCATTTCGTAAATATGGAGATCTTTGAAGAGCTGGCCCAGGACGCGATCCAGATTTGTACCGCGTCGCTCAAGATGGCCTCGGCGGACCTCACCGTGGCCAAGGGACCGATCCATGGGTCACTGTTTCTCGTCAAGCACTTGCTGACGCTGCGCGAGCAGATCACGCCGTTTGACATTAAGTTTTCCGTGCGCGCCAAGGCGCTCGACTTTACCAACAGCACGGACGCCATGAGCCATTTGCTCTCGGACGTGAGCTCGGTGTTTAGCCTCTCGTTTGAGAACAACCGGCTCGTCGGGCTCTTCACGCAGGGCATTCCGCAGATCCAAGAGACCACGAGCGACGTGAAAAAGGACGTGCAGCAAGAGCTCAAGAAGAGCTGCACGGGCTTTATCGACGCCGTGCTCCAGCAACTCGCTCGGCCGTTGCTCACGCTCATGAAACAAATTGCCGATTTGCAAAAAGCCAATAGCTCTGCCCCCGTCGACTTGCGGCGGCACGCGCTGGCCAAGCCCGAGAACGTCGCCAAGACACTCGCGTTTGTCACGACGCAACTGAATGACTCACTGCCGCAGATTCTCGAGACCATCCACCTCTATCTTCGAAACGCCTCGACTGAGACCATTCTCTTCAAGCCTATTCAGGTGCGTGGGTCACCTTTCGCATCGGTCTCCCCGTGCCTGTCGTCGAGACATATATCCGCTTGACTGTTGTATTGCCCACCTAGAAAAATTTGACGGATGCCGTCGAGAACCTCAAGGTCTTGCTTGACCAAAGCTTCACTGTAGAAGAGCGCCAGCCGTGCGATCCATCGTTTCAAGTGCTGCTCCAGCAGTTGCGGGCGCTATAAAAAAAAAACTTTAATTGGGATGAAGCCAATTATTTTCTTTCGCTTGGCGGGGTAGAACAGCGCGACAGTGTCCTGGAAGAGCGCGAGCAGTTGCAGATTACCGGCCGTGACGAGCGCGCCCGCAAGGCTCACGGGCGTCGCGGGCTTGGTGTACCCGTCTGGGATGCGTTCGTCCACCAAAAACGACTTGGCCAATGCAAGCGAGATCGACTCGACATTGTGCCCACCAAGCCCGCGCAGGAGCAGCGCCGTCTCTCCCAGCGCGAGTACGCGTTGCTTGGCGCCAAAGTCACAGCCCGTGGGTTTTGCGTGGCACCACGTCATGCGGTCGCGCCGCACAGCAGCCATCTCGCTTGCACCGAGGTAGCCGTTTGCATTGGCGTGGCTGGCCAGATCGAGCCACAGCTCCTTGTCGAGCACCGCGGGATCGTTGTCGTCGCTCGCGTCGCCGTAGACCAGCGACGCGTCGTGCTCGATAAAGCCGTGCTTGCTCAGATCGGACAGCGACAGGTCCTTCTCGGGCAGGCGACTGAGAAAGACCTTGAGAAGATCGTCGCCGATGTTGAACACATCGTGGAGCGCCGTTCGGAGCTGCTCGTGGGAAATGTTCTTGCCGTCACGAGGCAGAAATCCATGGTTGGCGAGCGTGTTAATGGCCGGACACGGCGAGCGCACGAACGGCGTCGTCGCCCCGACGCGGCCAGACACGGTGGCGCCCGTGGGGCGAAAGTACTCGCCAGTCTGGAGGTCCTTCCCCTGGACCGTGATGGCGGCGGCCCATGAGGCGATCGCGAGAGAGGAAAGGAAGACACCATGGCGAAGGCGGTGGAATCGCTGTTGAGAAGATTCGCACGTTGTGATCTTCTTGGTGATCTCAGTTTTGTCCCTGGTAAAAATATGTCCAAACAGTGATTCAATGATGATTCAAGTGACATGTATCCACGAATATTGTCATTCCAACACACCACCACCTCCACTGCCGCCATTGACACTAGGCGGGTCTCTCTCGTAGTCGGTCGACTCGAAAAGGAACTTGATAAACTCGTGGGTCTTGGCGCCAAGCCTGCGTTGGTTCTCGCCGTACCTGACGTCCTGCAGTTTCTCGCAGCGGGCGATGGCTTTCGCCAAATGCTGGAACGTCGGGTACTCGGCCGCCAGCGCGACCGTGCGCGACGAGCTTAGTCCGTGAACTTGCATGAGCATCATCTGGTAGATCTCGCCGACTGTGAAGTCTGCTTTCTTGCGGAACTGCTCGTTGAAATCCGTATACGTCCGGATGGGGAGGCAGAACTGACGCTTCCAGTCGTCCACGGTCGACGCAGTCGACGAGCTCAGCTGGGAGAACCGTGCCGGTTCGCGCTCTCGGTTTCGACATGTGAGTGGCACTGGAAGCTTGGCCAGCAAGTTCATGTGGACGCCCCGCAAAAACGCCACCGACTCGTCGGCGTTTTGACACTGCTGGACGAAAAACTGGTTCTGTACCTGCGTCCGACAGAGTGCTGTCTGCAGACCCGAGGAACGCACGGTCGTTTGCTGCGTGAGCGAGCCTTCGACCAAGTAGATCACGTGGGTCATACCTGAGTCCCGTAGCCGCGTCTTTTGCTCGTTGTACCGACGGTCGATGATACTGCCAGAGAGATCCTTGACTTCTTTGCGTTCGACAATCACGTTGAGCATAAACTCCTCGGCCGCCTCAAAACCACGATACCGTCGGGCGACCCACTGGACGTCGCCCACATTCAAAGACCGCACTTCGCACGTGACGTTGACTTCGAGCAACTTGCGTTCGAGGATATCGCGATTACGGCGTGACAAAACTTCGCGATGGTCAAGCAGGAGAACGATTTCCCACTCGTCACTGCCACGAACAAGACCATCCAGTGGGTCGACGCTTTGACCGTAAGGGCGTGGGGGTATGGAGGAACCTGGCTCAGCATCTGGCTCCCCATGAGGTCGTCGTATTGGGGACATGGACGTTGCACGGATCGTCGCCGTGTCTGAGTCGTATCCGTCTCCATCGGAATCCGAGAGGTCGATACAGACCGCCTCGCTTGCTTGGATTCGCGCGCGCTCCTCGATCACGGAAGTTGCCTGGTACGCCGCCACAGTGTGGGCAGATCCATAAGCAGCGCTGGAGCCCCCTGATGTGTTGGATTGCACCTGGACAGATGTGGTCAGACCCACTTGTTCTTGTGTAGCAAGTCTGTGGGGTTGTCCAATGCACAACTGGGCACTTTGGACGCCACGGTCGTTGAGGAAGATGCCACCGTCGGACGTCTTGCTGATGATCTGGTGCGTGTTTAATAGCGAAGTGAGGCACACACGAAGCTTGGCGAGGTTCCCGTCGTACTGCAGATACAATATAAAACAACGTCAACGGCCAGGTTCAGACAGAAAGGAAAGAAGGAGTCGTCCACTTGCCCCTGCTGCCTGCATCTTGCTCAACAGCACGCTAATCGGCACAGCCTTCGGTGCGCTATCCGCGTCGTGCTCCTTGAGTGCACACAACACATACCAGGGTTCTACAATGTTCGCAACGTACAGTATCGTCAGCACCAACTCCGCAATGTATTGGTACCGGTACCAATAATTGCAATACTCACGCTTGCCCTCAGCAGGCAGATACGGGCGCCGCGCGGCACTCGGCACCGTGGCGACCGGCGGGTGGCTGCTGCCTTCATTCGCACTTGCGCTGTGTGGTGGTGGTGGTGGTGGTAGTCTCGCGGCGGGTTCGCTTGCGGATGCAGTGCGTGTGGCAGCCGGCACTGGGGCATCGCCACGGCTCCGGATCTGGTGCTTTTGGAGAATGCTCTGGATCTGGTTGGCAATGTAGTTACCAATGTTGCGCAGCTGTTTGGCCTCGCGCGCGCTCGTGATGGGCTCGGTGTGGTTCTGGAGGCTGAAGATGGCGCGTCCGTAGTTCCCTGCGAGGTGCGAGGATTCGCGGATTTTGCCGCGGATCTTTTGCAGCTCCTCGACTATCACGTCGTTCTCGGCGACCACGCAGCCCTGCGCGCTGCGCTTGCGCTTGTTGGACGAAGCAGACGAACCGCTGTCGTTTGCAGCGCTCGGTTGGTTTGTGCCATCAGCGGAGGCCGTGGTGTGGCGGCCCGAAGATGACAAAGCTGTCGCATGTGCATGACTCATAGTGTAGGGCGCATCCACAATTGCAGATGTACCAACGTTTCCGTTTTTGTTGGTTTGGTTCCCGCCATCATCCAACTTTTTTCGTTGGCGACTTTTCTGCTAACTGGAAACTATACATAATCCGGATAAATTTGTCCATCATGGGATCGATTATCCGGATTTCTGAACCACTCTGACTTCAACTCATGAGCACTTATACAAATTCTGCCGGTATGGGGTGTATAGTACCGGTATTTTACCTTTGAACATTTGAACCGACAAAACCAGCAAGGCAGAGAAAATCGCCGTGGGAGGGAAAACAGGACGACGCACATTACGCGACTTGGTGGCAATGCGGCGCGCAGAAGGAGACAAGGAGAACCGTTTCGCGGGCGGTACGAGCAACCCAGCCAACTACACAAGCGCTGCATCCAGCGGCGTATTATCATCCTCGGCGAGTGCGTTGCTCAAGAAATACGGCGCCTCCGGCACGACGTCTTCCAGTGCTCGACTCGCGACGGCCACGGACGCCAACAGTTCATCCACAACGACCACGAACACAGGCTCATCCTCTTCTACGGCACCAGCCAACGCTGCCGCCAAGATCTGGAAGCTCAGCGACTTTGACATTGGCAAGCCGCTGGGCAAGGGCAAGTTTGGCAACGTCTACCTCGCGCGCGAAAAGAAGTCCAAGTACGTGGTCGCGCTCAAGGTCCTGAACAAGGCGCAGCTCGTCAAGTCGAGCGTTGAGCACCAGCTGCGGCGGGAGATTGAAATCCAGAGCCATCTTCGCCATAAGAACATCCTGCGGTTGTATGGGTACTTTTACGACGCCAAGCGCGTCTACCTCATCATTGAGTATGCACCGCAGGGCGAGTTGTACAAGAAGCTGGTCAAGGCCGGTCGCTTCAGCGAGCGACAGTCGGCACTGTACGTGGACGAGCTCGCGCGCGCGCTCCAGTACATGCACAGCAAGCACGTCATTCACCGCGATATCAAGCCCGAGAACTTGCTGGTCGGCCATGCGGGGGAACTCAAGATTGCCGACTTTGGCTGGTCAGTCCACGCGCCATCGTCACGGCGTACGACACTGTGTGGTACGCTGGATTACCTGCCGCCCGAGATGATCGAGAATCGCCCCCATGACGAGAACGTGGATATCTGGACGCTGGGCATTCTCATGTTTGAGTTTATCGTGGGCGTGCCGCCGTTTGAAGCCGAGACGAATACCGAGACGTACAAGCGCATCGCCAATGTCGAGCTCAAGTTCCCACCGCACGTCTCAGCGCTCGCACGGGATCTGCTGACCAAGATCTTGAAAAAGGAACCGCGCGAGCGCATCACGCTCCAGAAGCTCACGGAGCACCCGTGGATCCATCTCCACTGCAAAGACCGTGAGCTGTAATGTTTGTTAGCAAGCGAGATCGAGTCATGGCGTTGGCGATTTGATAATAATGACAAATACGTTGTTTTCTCTTGGCATGGGGCCAAAAACTGTTGGCCTGGCGTGGTCTTGTCTAGGTGGCATTATCGGCATTCTTCTGGCGCTGCTCAGCCTTGAGCTTCTTCATGTCTTGCGCGTGCTTGTCGGCGATGTTCTGGAACTGCTTGGGCAGTGCAAACTGCTTGGCAAACCCGTCCACCTGTGTACACCACCACACACCAACGTTCAGCGACTCTACGCATTCATCCCCACAGGAGAATCCACTCAGTACTTGTTCGTCCAGCGCCTTCTTCTGGGACGTGACACTCTCAAACTGCTTGAAGACCTCGGCGCGCGTCTCGTCTTGCGAGGCCGACTCGAACATTTCCTTGCGCACGGCGCGCAAGTCCTGCAGTTTGCTCTCGAGCTCGTGGCGCGCGTTGACACTCTCCTGGTACGTGCTCTTGTTGGTCTGCCGCAGGATGTAGAGCGAGTCCTGCGCCGCCTCGCGCAGCATGCGCGACGTCTGACCGCCCATTCTCGTGGCAAATGAAATCGCTGGTCGACTCTGCTTCTGGTGTCATCACGTCAATATGGATATCCTCAGATACTGAGCCAGAGTAAATCTGAGAAATATCCGATAAAATTAATGAATTGACCGCTCAATTCATTTTTCAAAGCGTTGGCGACTTTCGATCCATCAGCAAGAAGGCCGTGCGCAACAATGGCGTCGTATCTCCAGGAGCTCATGAACCGTACGTGACGACGCCGACACGAAGCGACCGAGTATTCTTCTCTGTATCGCGATGGTGTGCTTTGATTCACACTCTGTGTCTCTGTGCGCGACAGAGACGATCTCAATCATCACGAATGACGGCCGCAACATCATTGTATGTCCATTTTGCATTGCGTTTTGGCTCCACACTGCAACGCATGGACGACTATGGAGAGCACAAGCTATTGCAGCATCTGTGGTCGCCATGCGCTGTTTCGCTGGGGCGCATAATGCGTCCATGGAAAGTGTCTAACGTCTGCATGGTTGGCAGGGCGTTTTGAAGGGCTACGACCAAGCGATCAATGTCGTATTGGACGACAGCTTTGAGCGCGTGTACTCGCTTAAAGAACCAGTCGAAGCCGTCGAGCTCGGGCTGTACATTGTGCGAGGAGACAACATGTGAGCAATATCTACAGCGATCTAGAGAGCCGCACCTAGAGAGCCGCCCGTTGGGCCCATGCGGCTGACTGATTCGGTTGTGTGTGTGAACAGTGCGGTCGTCGGTGAAGTGCCTGAAGACGTGCGAGAGCAAGTGCTCGACGATCAGACCCGCGCCGCGCCGCTCAAACCGGTCGTCCACTGAGTAAATTATCACCACCACCTCCAAGAATAAACCATTTCTACCGACAAGCTGGTGCATGAGAATGCGTACTGATCCAACGGACCTTGACGAGGGATAACCCAAGAGGATCGCGCGGGAACAACCCCGAGCCTGCGGTGTGTGCTTCGCACGGGCCGTTTGTTACTACAGGCGTTGACCTCCGGTTCGTCATGGGCCGTGAGGCTCGGGATGATACTGTAGCTCTCCAACGACCCACAATGTTCGAATTATGCTATTTCATTATATCGAACTTAGTGAGTCGTTGCTCCATGGCACCAAGCGCACTTGGTGGGTCCCTCTCACAAGAGTTCCATTTGATTCGCGTCCCAATGCCGCAGCCGGTCCGCGTGCCGCTGCGCCGCGCGTGTTGGTCCGTGCGCTCCATGACCACGCGCAGTGCGAACGCCTACGAGTCGACCAACCCGGCGCGGCGCGCGAACTGGCTCGAATTGAACTGTAGCGACGTACCCGTCCACGCCCGCGCGCAAGACCACTTAGTCAGCGAAATGCTTCGTGGCGGCCACGCCGTGCAAGTCGCCAGCGCTGCGCTGCTGGACGCCAAAGTGCGTTTCTATTCTATTGGATCTATGGGGAGAGAGTTGTTGGCAAATGCGCATTCATGACTATGGTTCGGATGTTCCAACAGCTCCAGTCGGCCGTGCGCGGGCCTGCGACATCGTTCTCCGAGACCCACACCAAGACGCTCGAGGCGAGTCGGCTGTTGTCTCAATTCCGTCGGTTGTGTGTGAAGACTGAGCGTTCACGTCTCTGTGTTTATTTGTGTGCCGGTGACTATAGGAGCTCAAGCAGGTTGAAGACAGGGGCGTCGAGCGGTTGGTCCACGTCGTGGAACAGAGCGGCTTCCGCTTCCGCCCCAGTGCGACCGTGCCGCTCGCGCACTGCAGCAGCTTTGCGCTCGGTACGTCTCTCGGAACTGCATTGATGAGAAGACTTTGTATGAATGCCTATTGTCTCACGTTTCGTCGCGTTTGACTAGGTACACTGCTCGGTCTCTTCGGAGAGACCGTGAGCACAGCCTACCTCACGGGCGTCAAGTCGGCCATCGCCGAGTACTACAACGACCAAATCCGCGAGATCTACGCCGAGAAGCCCGATCAGGCTGAGCTCAAAGAGGTACGTGATAGTCCCCCGTGGGTCCATGTCGTAGAACTGACTCCTTCCGTCTCTCCTCAGTTGTTCAAAGCTGCACGGGACGAAGAGCTCGTGTTTGTGGACGCCCACACACCCGATGCACTTGACCCCAACAAGTACGATGAAGACCCCGTGCGGTCGTTCGCCCGCAACTCGACCAAGGTGTTGCTTCAGGTCGCCACACGCGTGTAAAGCTTCTCGGGCTGTGTTGGGGAGACGAAATATCACCCACGTGCAAGGCAGAGAGAGAGAGAGAGAGAGAGAGAGTTCAGCAAGCAATAACTGAGGGGGTATGCGTATGTAGTATCACGTAAGGATGCTTTGCTGTGGACTGTAGCTACTCGGTCGACTTGAAGAGCAGCAGGTAGTGCTGGTCAGCGCGGAAGAAGAGCAGAAACTGCGTATCATACGCGACTGAGCAGCCAAAGGCCTTGCCCACAATGCAGTGCCACGTGGGCGTGTACTTTTGGTCAAAGTACCTTTTCATGTCGGTCGCAATGTCCTTTTCAATCGCGTTGGGATTGGTCTGCAAGTACTCGACCAAGTGCGCCACAGCGTCGTCCTTCATGGCCGTCGAGAGTTCGAGCCGCAAGATCGTGATCTTGGGGATTTTGCCTGTACTTTCGCCCGTGGCCACTGGTGCCAGAGCGCCCTCATCGCCGCCCGCTGCCTTGGTCTGGTCCGGAGGTCCCATCTTTGGAAAGTACCCATAGTGTGTGGCTTTTCGCGATCTCAACGAAATCGAAAGTACCATACAACTGGTATAATGTACCACAATTGTGGTACGTGATCCATTCACTCAACTTCAACATTCTATGGAATCCAGCATCCGAAAGCTGGATGCTAAACTGTGACAGTCCTTGATGATACGCGATCCAGAATTTCATTCGCGATGGCCACCGAAAATCATTCCGCTTTGCGCGCTGCGGCCGACCTGCCCGACGAGCTTCGCGCCCATGTCGCGGCTTTCGCATGGACGCTGGACGACGCCGTTGAGTGCGAATCGCTCGCGCTCGTTCGGCTCGTGCACCACGGCCATGGAAAAGGCACTTTTCGTGCCATGAACATTGCTGCGGGCCGTGGCTTGCTCGATATGGTTCGGTTTCTGCACGTCCATCGGTCGGAAGGCTGCTCTTCGCTCGCGATGAACCTCGCGGCGGCACGCGGCCACTTGGATATCGTGCGGTTTCTCCACCGGTTTCGCCACGAAGGCTGCACAGCGTTTGCGATGGATGCCGCTGCAGGCAATGACCACTTGGAGATCATTCGCTTTCTCCATGAACAACGCATCGGTGGATTCAGCGCCAGGACAATCGATGCGGGTGCTGCTAACGGCCACTATTCCATTGTCGATTATCTCCTCACGAACCGGAACGACGGCTTTTCGGTCGCGGCGGTCGACCGCGCGATGGAGAATGGCCACGTCGACATCGTCGAGCTGCTAATGCGAGACGCGAGGCAGCCTGCACGTACATTGTTCACGAGACTGGGGATTCAGTGGGGTGCTCAGAACAAGAACAAGCGATATGCAGGGTATGCCCACATTCTTCAAGCTCAGTGAAAGTGAGTAGGTGGCACAATGGCGTCGGTGTGCGTGTGGAGACATATTCTCCATTCCTGTTCATTCGACGACATGAGACGTTGCATTCTTGAATATATGTCGTAGTTAAGACTCAACACGAGCCGGACGTCGAGCTACTAATTAGTAGTACCGTACGGGTAATAGAAACCTAGACTGCAGGGGAGAGTGTTCGAAGTGTTGCCTCGTGCACGCATGAAACTGTACTACGAGCAGTTGTCTTGCGCCATAGGTCGGCTGGTAGGCTGAGGTAGTTTTCCGATCGGCATGTAGCAAAAAATAAAAGCTCGTGCACGATGCCATCACAGCGATCCTCGACGAGTCGATGAATTGTGACGCAGGTCAGCGAGGTCGCGATCGATGGGGATCGGCAACCTTGGGCGAGGTCTCGTCAAGTACTGCTGTATTGATGGCACCTGTTTCGCTTTCCTTCGGCTTGAAGACTTGCAGTGCAGTGTGGACTCAGACCCCATACTTCACGGCCAGTCTTTAGATCCTCACGACAGCAGTTCCGGCCATGAGACAAAGCGTCGCGCGTGAGAGAGAATCGGTGGTGCTCATTTCAGCAGCGAAAACTGTTCAGGAGCATGGAGGAACCGCGTCGCATGTGCCCAGATAGGAACTGGATCGTCGGTGGGTGGAGTGAGACTGGCACTTGCCGCACGAAAACCTTCCGTATAATCGACCGCACAGATCACGCCCCGTAGTGGCACAAAGTGTACACTATCCTGACCCGTCGGCCAGCCAGCTTAATACATAGGAGCAAGACTCGTCTTGTTGGAAGAGAACGCCCGAGAAGCTGGTCACTCGGGCTGTTGCGGTAAAAGGAGTAGGACACGAACCATCATTCGCGACGCCAGGAGTACAGTGTTGCATCTTACTGCTGTAGTATGCCATCAAGGAGCAAAATGCCGGGGGTGTTACCGCCACTTGCCCAGCCCTTGAGAAAAGAAGCACCTTCTGGTCAGCGATACAATCTAGAGGCGCACAGAGAATGGGAGGGTGCACCACTCACCGAATCAAGCGCACGGGCATGACCGTACCAGTGACTCATCGCTGTGTTGCTTACCCACCGCTTTGTCGCGAGCCGGCCGATTGAGTGACGAACGTGCTGTCGGCTTGGTCAAACTGTGCGACAAACGCAGGTGGCTTATGGTCACGTTCACCCACGATTATCTCACGAGCGATTGACAACCTCTTCAGCGAGAAAAGGAATCATGCGTCGATTTTCCACGGCTGGGTTCATGAAGTGGACCGTGGCAATTTCTGTCTTGCGTGTCACACGCGACGGATTTCTGGGCAACGTCTTCACCATTCCGACTCTCTTGTCCCCAATCCTGGTGTACTGGATCTTGACCACACTCAGAACAATCGCGTCGAACTCAGACCCGCTTCTCTCGGCACGGTTGGAGCGAAGGCACTCGCGGCTTTGCCACGGTGCCACACTCATGCACTTCGTTGATGGATGCATGCATGTCTTCGTTTGGTCTTGGTCACCCACGTCAAGAGTCTGACGCACTGGATTTGCTGGCCGTGTTCTGATAAGATCGCGTGGCTACGTTGCAGCAGAAACCGATAGTGCACCATCGACAAGTTGAAGCTTGAAGTTCGTGCCTCGACGATATTCTTGTGAGCGATACGTCCGAGTCAGAATCTCCTTGTCGTGGCTCGACTTTGATTCCACCCCATGTCCCACGACTCCTCCAGATTCGTGCCCACGTCCCAGGCGGAGCGACGGTCCTGGAAGTTTCGACCGCCAGATGATGGCACATCGTTATCCGTGCGTCAAAGACCCGAGTCGGTGGGTCACTCCTCAAACTGACACAGCAAATCCAAT
Source organism: Pythium phragmiticola (assembly GCA_023335935.1). Classification (NCBI taxonomy): domain Eukaryota; phylum Oomycota; class Peronosporomycetes; order Pythiales; family Pythiaceae; genus Pythium; species Pythium phragmiticola. The sequence continues at coordinate 34,618 of JAADWA010000176.1, forward strand.
TTGTGAACACGCAAGCCAACTTGATGATACTGAGTACAAAACATGACAACTGTGCTCGTCATGTTTTGTACCACGCTGGCTCAAACTTCACTTGGGGTCTCCGAAGTGGGTCCAGTACGAACACTGAGACTTGAGAGGGTGCTGCTGTCATTTTTTTCTGTGAATGTCCGCTTTGCAATTGCGTCTGCGCAACATTGGCACGCACGCCACTGTTTGAACTCCTTGGCTGGATCTGGGACAAGGAGAAATCTGGGAAAGAGTCACCAGGTACGAACCGTAAAAACCGTTCGGATCCCTTTCCCAGCCGCCTCCCTCTAGAAAACGCTCCACCACCCATCGGAAAGAGCCTCTCACAACGTGTCCCGCTGAAGATCGACAAAACGAGCTCTTCGACCATTCATGAAGTTGCTTTCGATACACCAAGACCAGCCAGCTAGCTCGACGCCGCCGATCAAGACCATGTCCTCCACCGTCGACAACACCGTAACAGAAGCTTTTCGTGGTTCTGCGGAGACTGAAAACGACCAACTTCGTCCGTTGCACCATCTGGAGGGCCAGCGCGCGGTGCCGCTGCCGATCCGACGACGACCTTCCGTCTCTCAAGCACCGTTCGTCGACGGTGCCCCGCCAGCTGGCTCAAGTGGCGCATCCCAAACTCGACGCCTTCATCGCGACAGCTTTCACGAGCGCCGAGACCACAGGAGCTACTCGGCGGAGTGGATTAGTTCTCCTCTCCTCGAGGGATTCGCGAGCTTCCACAACGCGCTGAGCAGTGTGCAAGAGGTTGCTTCCAACCTGGGGTCATCTGTATCTAGCCAAGACGGCATGAACTGCTCGCTGCCGTACTTGGGAACATGCTGGTCTCATGATCACAGCGGCGAAAGCAGTGTTGGATCGTCAAGATCTACGCAAAGCAGCTTGATCTCGACGGACACGAGCGTGGTATCGTCGGGGGATCCCTCTTGTCTTGTTCTGGATGACTGGGACATTCTCAAGGCGCGGTCGCTGTCGACAGATATCTCGTCACCAGTGCCGATGGAAAATTTCCTGCCGTTCTTGTTCCCAATGGATCCGGACGCTGCGGCTCATCATCCAGACGGCCACGCCCCGTCGGCATCACAGTCACCGATGTTAGCCGGACGCGACCACAATGCGTCTATGCCGAACATGAGTTTGTGCGCTGTCGACGGTACGGTACTAAATCCATTGGCCCAAGTGCCAGTGGGTCCTCACCAAGTCGACGTCAAGCCCGACCATCAAACTCGGGCTTCGCCGGGCCAGTGGCCTGTACAGCATCACCAGCCACCCACCAGCACAATCGACGCTTCCCGCTTTGGAAATTCTCAGTCGGGAAGCCACGGTACAGTCGACGCTCGTGTGCCAATGCTGAGCGTGCCGATAGCCCAGGGCTCACGAGCTCCGCTCCAGCACCTGGCCACGTATCAGCTGGCACGAGCGTCTCCGGCGACGATGACGATGGCGATCCCAGTTCCTTCCAGCACGTCTCTTTCGGCCATGACGCCGCATACGATGATGCCAAACTCGATCATGGCAATGACAACAGCGTCGACGTCGCGGCTCGCGCCCGCGTCCTCGTCTTCGACAGCGTCGCTGCCTCTCGCCGACATCCAGCTCCTCACCAAGCTGAACGAGTGCTACTGGAAGAATGGCCGCAAGAACTTGCAGTGCTTTCCGATCTGTCCCGAGCACAACGACTTCTACTCGATGAAGATGAGCAACCGCAAGCACACGAGTGTCGGCGTGTGTCGCGGCCCCGTGTACACGCACGTGTTTTTACCGGCATGCGCGCCTCATACCAAGCCACCACGCCCCACAGGCCAGCACATGAAGTACGAATTTGGCGTCGGCGCGAGTGGCACTGGCGGCAGCGCCTTTGAAGTCTTTGTGCTGGGCAAATTTGAGCGCGTGCCGCAGCGCGATGAGAATGACGCACTGCAGGAGCTGCTCCCCGCGCCCGGGGATTTCCAGTCGTCGAGCGAGTTTGAAGCCTTTCGGTACTCGTGCTTCCAGGCCGTCGAGATGGAAGAGCGTCGCGTCACGACCCGCGCGTCCCCCGATGTGCCTGGATTGCCCGAACAGATTGTGCGGTCGACGTGGTTCTTCTTGCCCGACGTCTGGAAGGTGCAGCCGATGCTCAAGAAGAAGCGCAAGGCCACGCGGTCGGCTCCGGCGCAGGCGTTCCCATTCTGCTTTCGCGTCTTTGTGTACACGCGTGAGCGATCGAACGCTGGAGACGAGGAGAACGGCAGCAGTGCGTCGACTGGCACGTACCGATGTCTCGCGACGGCGGCGTCGTCGTTCTTTGAGCTGTACTCGACGCGGACCGTGGACCGCGTGAAGCGCAAATACTGGAGCCGCGCCGAAGAGGAGGTGCATGAGATGAGCGACGCGATGGCTGCGTCTATAGCCACGACGCCCTCGTCCACGCACGTCGCCAAGCGCATGTCCCGGGCGTGATGCGGTGCCCCTCCATTTTCCTTGTTGCCTCTTGTGGGGAGTACTGTATCCAGCTGTATTAGAAGACGCTTTTGAACTTGAGCAATAGACGGTCTTGTATCCAAAGCTGGAGTTTTGAAGGTCTCAAAACGAGGTGTGATTTGTCATAGAATGTCAAAAAAAGGTGAGACGTTCACAGATTGAAGTTGAAGCACGAATCGTGAAGATCATGAGAAGGGAAATGAACAAATCATGGATTACGCCAACACAAAAGGAAAGGAGGACTCGAGACCTCGCTCCACGGGACGCGTATTGTTCGCTTGGCCTGTGCTTGGCCTGTTGGTTCATCGTGCCGTCGTCGATCTCTTACGGGAGCGAGTCGTCCGGGCGCTTGATGATGACAGTCTTGTTTTCGAGGTAGTTGCGCAGTCCAGGCTCGCCATTCTCGCGGCCGATGCCCGAGTCCTTGAAGCCGCCAAACGGCGTGTTGGCGTCAAAGACGTCGTACGAGTTGACGTAGACCGTGCCGGCACGAAGCGCGTTCGAGATCTTGATGGCATTGTCGATGCTCGACGTCGAGACCCCCGCGCCAAGTCCGTAGTGCGAGTCGTTTGCACGCTTGATGACCTCGTCAATGGTCTTGAACTTGAGGATACACATGACGGGCCCAAAGATCTCTTCGCGCGCGATCGTCATGTCGTCCGTGACATCGGCAAAGACCGTGGGCTCGATAAAGTAGCCCTTGTTGCCGACGCGCTTGCCGCCCGTGAGCAGCCGTGCGCCTTCCTTCTTGCCAATCTCAATGTAGTTCAGGATCTTGTCAAACTGACCCTTGTCCACCTGCGGGCCCTGATCCGTCTTGGCGCTGAACGGATCGCCAACCGTGCGCGCCGCCGCCGCCTCGGTCGAGCGCCGAATGAACTCGTCGTAGATGCCCTCCTGCACGTACAGCCGCGAGCCGGCGATGCAGCACTGGCCCTGGTTCAAGAAGAGACCGACCTGCGACGTCGCGATCGCGCGGTCAATGTCGGCGTCGTCCAGCACAATGTTGGCCGACTTGCCGCCGAGCTCGAGCGTGATGCGCTTGAGGTTCTTGGCGTGAGACGAGCGCATGATCTCGTACCCAATCTCGGTCGACCCAGTGAACGCAATCTTGTCCACGTCTGGGTGCTGCGCGAGGTGCTTGCCGGCACCAGCGCCCTGGCCGGGCACAATGTTGACGACGCCTGGCGGGAACCCGGCCTCGACAATGAGCTCACCGAGACGCAGCGCCGTGAGCGGCGTCTGCTCGGCCGGCTTGAGCACGATCGTGCAGCCCGCGGCAAGCGCCGGCCCGAGCTTCCACGCGGCCATGAGCAACGGAAAGTTCCACGGGATGATCTGCCCGCACACGCCCACGGGCTCTTGGCGGGTGTAGCAAAAGAACGGCCCCTCGATCGGGATCGTCTGGCCGTGGATCTTGTCGGCATAGCCGGCGTAGTATCGCAGCGTCTTGATCACGAGACCAATATCGACGTTCTTGGCGACGTTGCAGGGCTTGCCATTGTCAAGGGCCTCGAGCGCGCTGAGCTCGTCAATGTTCTTCTCAATCAGATCGGCAAGCTTGCGGATCAACTCGCCACGCTGGCACGCCGCCATCGTGCGCCACGGGCCGGTCTCAAACGCGGCCCGTGCCGCCGCAACTGCGGCGTCAATGTCGGCGGCGCCGGCCTCTGCGACCGACGCAATCTTCTCCTCCGTCGCGGGATTGAACGTGTCGAACGTCGCACCGCTCGCGGCCGGCACAAACTTGTTGTTGATCAGCAAGTTGGTCTGCTTAACCTGCACATGGGACGTCGCAAACGTGCGCAACTGCGACGTCGCGACGGACGCCGACTTGAGCGATTGCACCGCAGTGGCGCGGACGGCCTGGCGGAGAACTTGGCGCTGCATGGCTGGTGGAGAGGGGAGTAGGCTGGGGAAGGGCGAGCTGGCTGCGTGGGAGCGGGTGAATTCGCGAATGACCCAACGACGAATCGCCAGTGCGTTCTTCGTTTATTTAACGGCAACCGTGGGTTGCAACCAGGCGGGAGAAAGTGAGAGGGATCAAATCCTCCTCTCCTATTCCATGAATAGAAGAGCCGCTTAAGGACCACGAGGAGCTCCAGTTGAAGTCGCATCCCCCTTCTCTCGCAGTCGACAGTGCGTGCCTCAGCAAGGGAACGTTCGACGGTTGGGTGTTACTGCCGCACCGGATTGAAGAGCTCTTGGATCAGGATTACGTATTGAAGCGAGTTGGGTGACCTGCTCCAATAGGAGACCATACAGGAAAAGATCGTCACGGAACTTCAAGTTGCATAATCATACTAATTCAGTATATTGGACATGATGGGTGATTCGATATAAAAAATACCGGTAAATCCCTTGACAAAAATGGAAAAGAACTTCTGAACTGAACTCTGTGCGTTTCTCTGCCGACAGCAACTTGCACTTTGGATTCATGCCGCGGCAGGGTGACCATGATGGCCTATGTATTGACGATTCTCCCTCACTGTCAGGTGATCCCACCGCTCCCATCTGTCTGTTTAGGAGCATTTCAGGTACCAATAGATACATAGGCAAACCGCCGCGGCAGTGGTCGGATCCTGTCTTGTTATATTGATACTCAAGACAGTTATATTGATACTCTCTCACTCTGCAGAAGTCGGATGTTGGCGGTGCCAGCATTTCCAAGGGCAGCTTGGCACAGCAAACGACGGATGTGCCAGTCGACGCGCCGAAATCTATCTCGCGACCCTGGCAAGGATTTGCTGAAGGGCCTTCTCTCATGCTACACGTCTGCACGAAAGAAGAGATCCATAGTTTCTATCATACCGCCTCATTAGCACTTGCTGACTTCTCCTTGCCGACCATAATTTATATCTTTTTGAATCAAATGGTCTGCTACATAGTGTCATTTTACGATCTAAAACACTATGAACTGCTAGAAACAATATATTTGGCATCTGTCCAAGAAGAGCAACACAAGCTCATCTTAGCTGCAACCACCGTAAAAGCAGACATTCTTCGAACAGAAACTGTAACCCTCTCTTGCCCAAGTGGTGATGGCTGAATTTTGAAGCAACGGAACACTGTTCAATCCGATTGCGGCTGGTGTCTTCCCCAGACGCCTCAGCGGTTGTCTGCGTCCAATTCGTCCATCAAGAGGACACGCTGATTCCTCCGTTCTCTGTGTCTGCACAGATGACCTACGCCGTCCAACTGGTCCAATATGCACTGTACTGAAGTGAGCAACTGAACAGCCCATTCTACATCTTCAACCAATCACAACTACTGCACAAACTTCAGTTCAGCAGTGCAGCGTGGGCGCGTCACGACCCGCGTCTCAATCTTCATGTTAGCCACTTTGATTCTGGGTGGTAAAGCCACGCGCGCCATTTGATGGCTGCATTTTTGAAGTCGTGAATGCTCCACTGATATGTCCTTTATCACCATCGATGTACTCGCACCGGGACGGGATTGTACAGTATCGAAGGTGCTATTCTGTTTGTTGACCTGGCAAGTCTCGCCAATGACGAGTCGTCATTCTCGGAGACGAAACGACTGGTTGTCCATTGTGGCTTCCATTCTCTGACGTTCGTGGTGAGCGGTAAAGTGATTCTGTGTTAACATGCAGCATTCAAGTCTCAAGTGTGACCATGAGTACGGACACCAGTCCACCTCCACCAGAGTTTAACGGCATCATCATTAGGCTACGTGCTGCGCGTCTCCACCGCTGGCAGGTCCTTGATTTGGTCGGCGCTTTGAATAACTTTGTGACTGCGTGTCACGAAAGATTTATGACTCCTTCAACTTTATGCTGACGCCAGAGGACTTGCGGATCAAACTGAAGTGTGGCACTTTGCCCAACTAAATGCCCACCCACCACGAAATGTTGGACACTCCCAATGGATCACGTCGTGAGCTCCCGGGTGATCGGGAGCTGGTGATTTGTCGGCGTTGCACGCGTGGCGTCCCAGCTTTGATCTCTCACCATGATGGCTTGCTCCTTCACCTGACATACTGATTTCTACTAATACTAGCACTTTTTGTTCGTTTTGGGTGTGAAGGTGCACATAATCGACTTCGCATTACGTTGTCCGGTCTCACATGATTCTATCTGCCATCGAATTTACTATTTCGTAAAATGAGGGACCAGACGAATCCACAGTTGCGCGCGATCATAGAAATTGGTGTGCTGGCGTGTGGAGCGCATTCGTTGCGTGTGAATCGAGAGGAACACTCAACGGTGGTGCGTTGTATGCATTATCTGAACCACCCGCACTTTCTTTTCTCTGGAGGCACGAAACATGAATGTAGGGCGACCAGCCGAGTGAGGGTGACAAGATACCAACAAGCTCAGTCTGGCGAATATGTCAGTCATGGTTCCTTCAGATTTTGTAATACTCCGGCAGATGCAGGTCATGAAAACTGACCTCGGCTTGACTAATAAAGCATTCTAAAGCATTGTCCTAGAAAAAAACAATCTAAAGCATTGTCTAATAGCATTCTATAGCATTGTCTAAGAAGCCCGTGAGGAATTGCAATACACATGGTGGTGTACCGATCCTCACCAACGGAACAATCCGTGTGTCTTGTGGATGCTGCATGCAAGACTACGAGCGACTACGCACCAACGGAACAGTTCTTGCGTCTTGATGCATCCACTCGCACATAAACGGCGCAGAGTACTGGTATCTCTAGCTTGATGTCCACCAACAATGAGCATAAGTAGCGTAGCATACCTGAATATGTGACAGGGTTCAAATACTCGAATCGAAATTTTGTGCAGTCGCCATAGAATATGGCACAGAGGTGGTTACCCTGAAGTGTGCATAATTCTTTTAAGTTCGTCTTGCTTGTCGCATGCATGGTCCCGTCGAAGTCTCCTCACGGTACGATTCGCAGCCACAGAGAGTTTGAGTGCCTTTCAGATGTTATCATCGAAACACAGGTGCGTGGCCGATCGAAAGCTGCATGGAGGGTCCCAACACGGACAAGGCAATCATCTGAGCTGTTCATTTCATACATCTATTTCCATCTCTACGTCGACAGCGTAAATCATTGAATTATATGCGTTTATATCCTCGCAATGTTTTCTCTTGTCGCATGCAAGACGGTTGCAACCAGATCGACTACTTCTATGATAGCACAGATCCGACGGCCTGGGCTTCAGTGGGAGGTGATCTCCCTCAGTTAGTCGACACTGCCATTCTCCAATCTGCCCTCGACTTGAAAGTAGGTACAAACACCGCCCCTCGATCACCGAACAAGCCAACATGAAGCTCTCCCTCATGCGTGCTTTTGCCCTTCTCTCCATCGGCTCCACTGTGGCATTCACCCAAGAGACACCAATAGCTACCCCAACTATGACGCCGTGGAAGCCGTCTTGCTCGGCAGTCAGTGTGGAAGGTGACGCGACCTTTTGCATCGAAGGGCCGATTTGCAGCGGCAGCGGTGCATCACCTACAGGAGTCAACTGCCCACAGGCTGGGGATACGGCAACGGCAGCTTGCTGGGACTATTTCCCCAGCTACCGCGACGGCCACGGCTGCGTGGCGCCTGCGGACGCTGAGTGCAAACCTTTGCAATCCGGTGCCTGGGGCTGCGTGCGGAGAGCTGGTGGCAGTGGCAGTGGCAGTGACATGGACGGTAACGAAGCAGGATCGAGCAGCATGTCCGGGTCTGGCTCGAGCAGTTCAATCATCACAGTCCCCACGGACACGAGCTCGTCAGCGGCCCAAGATCTGGAAGATATTCAGCTTCCCAAGACTCTCCTCCTGGCCAGTACCAAGCTGGCCGGAGTCTAAATTAAGATCCACAAACATCCTGTGTTGGCTCCTCATACCAGTGATCTTGCACTGTTCAGCTAGTCATTGCCAGCGCGATGATCGCACCAGTACTGGGTGTCGACTTCAGACCAGGCGACGCTCTGACGTGCACTGACCACAGTTTGGCGTCCAAATAAAGAACTCCCTCGGGGATACAAACCTCCGTAATGCACTTTTCGTATCATTTTTGCCTGGATATGCGTTTCGGGTGCGAAATGGCTCCACTCATGAACTGCCCCACGTTTCGATAATTCGAACAGTCATCAACGCCGTGTTGTGCATAGGCAGGCCATCGAAGAATATCAACGATTTCGAAGGGTAATCGATTTATATCGGTATTTATGCATACATAGTGTTAGATGTTGCGCCGACTTCAATGCATCAGTATTATGTTTGGCGATAAAGTAGCGAACCACAAGGCTGATAGAAAAATTGATGGTCAGCTGAACCCAGCACTTCTTTGTGGTCTCTAGAGAAGATCTAGAACCCAGTTCGCAGTCAGTTAGCGTGTCCCACGTTCTCTTGAAGAAGATGACTTCGGTGGAGGCACATTATGAGCACTCTTCAATTTGATCTCTGCGTCAAATATCAACAGCTTCCCATTGAGCCACTATGAAGATCTCAACAGTTCTTCTTGCACTGCTCTCAGTCTCGGCTGTAGCTGCCCAGGCACCCGCTACCGTCGCTGCAGCCCCCATAATTTCTGCTACTACAACCACCAAGCCAGCCACTCCGACGTATCCGGCGCCGACGCCGGCAGCGACTAAGCCCCTGCGTTCGTGTTGGGACGTCAGTGTCGAACGCGACGCGACCTACTGCATTGACGGCCCCATCTGCAGCGGCAGTGGCGCGCAACCGGCAGGTTGGAACTGCCCCAACAAGGGCGCAGTCGCCGTTGCAGACTGCTACAAGTACCTCGCCAGTTACGCCGATGCGGGCAAGTGCGTTGCTCCGGTGGACGCGGAATGCCGTGTCATCAAGACGGGTGCCTGGGGCTGTGTGTGGAAGGGAGCGGCGCCCACGACGCCAGTGACCCCAGCGCCAACTGTGTTTCAGTCCAACCCAACTGCGCCGGGAAAGACCACAGCCC
>JAADWA010000177.1:0-43839 GCA_023335935.1 Pythium phragmiticola
ATTCTCCAATTCACCAGCTCCAGCTCACTCAGCCAGAGCCAAGCCAAGCCAAGCCAAGCCCCCACCACCTCTCCCCTCCCCTCCCCTCCTCTCCTTCACCTCCTCCATCACCACCATGCACTTCTCGGCTCCTCTGCTCGCTCTCACCGTCGCTGCCGTCGCCACGGTCGCCCAGACCAGTGCGCAGTCCTGCCCGCCCACCGGCTTCACCTCCAAGCTCAACCTCAACCCGTCCGTCTACTTTGCCGGTGCTGGCTTCACGCTCAAGATGGTCACGGTGGGCAACCCGGCGCCTGTCTTCTGCGACTTCGGCGAGCTCTCGCACACGACCAACGCGACCGACGGCACGATCAGGCCGCGTGTCGTCATTAGCAGCAACTCGGGCAGTGTCAGTGGCACGCACACGGGACTCGCGCTGAACGGCAAGATCCCGGACCCGAAGAAGCCCGGCCAGACCATGCTCTCGCTGGGCCCGAACAACATCCCGTACTGGGTCATCGAGGCCGGCTCGTTCGAGGATCTGCTCGCGGGCAAGACCACGTTCACGTCGGAGAAGTACGACTGGGTCATTACGGCGACGGGCGGTCCGCCGACCACGAAGACGGCGGGTGGCTGCCTGCCGCCTGCGGGTATGGCGCTGCGCATCGTGAGCAAGAAGCCCAAGGTGTCGGCCGAGGTGGAGAGCAAGCTGTTGGCGCTGGCCAAGTCCAAGGGCTACGACGTGTCGGCGCTCGTGACGATCCCGCACGAGGGCTGCACGTACAAGTAGATAGATACGTAGATACTTTATGCCATACGCTGGTACTCTACTGTAATAGTGTAATTATATTGAAGCCTGTTATGTCTGATCTAGTTTGATATATGGGGAAATGATTCCCGATGGCTTGAACTGGAGATCGAGTGTGGTTGTGTGGGATCGTACGAAGCTCCATTCGCGAGGACGAGTGTCGAACATCCATATCAATTCGCACAGGAATCTGAGACTGCATCACACCCTCCAAAGTGTGACGGCGTCCATCAGCTGGAGTTCCAGCAAGGTCTCACTTAGCCAACCAGGGGCTGCAGAGAAGCCAGTCTACTGACTCGTACCACGCCAAGAATAACACATCGGTATCGAGTCAGAGCATGAGCTATTTCTTGCTTTGAGGCCCAATCCTCGACCAAGAAGCCAGCGCAATGAAGAAATCGGAAAGATACGCTAGTGCACTAGCTTTTCGGCTTGGCTGCACAGATGCGCTCTCCAGGTTATCTTTAGCTTGCTGTGAGTATCTGGGATTATTCTCGCGCGCAGAGCGTCGAAGCTTCGCACCAGGCCGTTTTTAGCTGGGCCCGCAGATGCTTTGGTGAGACTCTGGCAGCTGCGGCGATCCTCGCTGATGCAGGCTGCGTGGTGCTATTGTTTGACGAGAGAGGTTTGGGTGTGTCGGAAAAGCTGTGGCTTGGAGAATCTATACTAAGCGCCCACCGAGAGATGGCCCAACCCGAGCACTTGGCTGTGGGCGGGCCATGTGACCTACTGACTGGCTCTACGGTCAATTGCGACGCCCGTATCAGTTTGCAATTGCCACCCACTCCACCAGCACACAAGGCGGGCCTGCGACCTCTCTTGCCTCGACCGAGACTCTCCTCACTGCTCAAAGCTCTCAGCACTCAATTAAGCAACAATGAACTCGACCTTCACTCGCCTCTCGACGCCAGCGGCGAGCTCAGTCAAGCTCGAGGCTTCGGTGGCCGGCGACGAGGTCCCGACCAAGCATCGACTCAGTGCGTCGTCGGCTCACGACCAGGAGACCCCGGACGATGACGGCCGTCCATACTATGGCAAGTGCCAGTACAAGACTGGCAAGTGCTTTAACGAGCGCACGCTCAAGCGCAACGGCGAAGTCCACTCGCTGTGCGAGGAGCACCGCGTCAAGCAGAACCTGATCCAGCGCCGTAGCGACCGCAAGTACCAGACTGTCCACGCGATCCGCCGCCGCGAGCGGTCGCAGCGCCGCGCCGTGCTTAAGAAACAAGTGTCCATGGCTGTCGCGCAGCAGCTCTTTTACGAACACCAGCAACAGAAAACGCTAGGTGTCCACTTGGTGACCTCAGCCGTCTCAGCTTCAGCGTCGGGAGTAGCTCCGCCGCCACCGACTCACCAGCTCCATCGCGTCAACCAAAACCACCACGCCATGGGTTCGCTCGCGAATGCCCATCCAGCACCGGCGAGTGTCGCGTCGCTCGTTCCGTCCATTGCCATTCCAACCCACCACTCGCCGTTCCTGGCGACCAGCGCCGAGGGGCTCGCGTCGCCCATGCTTTCGTTCACGACGCCATCCGCGTTTGGCCCACTGCCCAGTCTTTCTCACGCCAAGGGCGACTACAAGGAAGATTGCGACAACAACGGCAACGACGACGAGAAAGTTGATGGAAATGAAGACATGGTGCAGAACGATCGTGAAGATGGAAAGGATGGCAACGGCGTGGCGAACGGACTGAGTGACGCCAAGCCGCAGGACGGCACTCCCACGGGTATTGACGACTTCACGCCCGACGCCTTTCTGAACCTCTGCTGCTCGGGCGATGGCCATGACGCGTTCGAGACGTTTGCACCGATTTTGTCGGCACGTGCCGAGCGCGAACTCTGGACAGAGGCGGATATTGACTTTCTGCAGACGCTGCTGTTGGCATAGAGGGGCTCTCATCTCCTCAGTGCCGTACTCCATGTTCGCCTTCCCATCCCAATCCATCAACCCATCCACCACACCTAGAAGTCAGTTTTGTCAGGGGTACGCAGCAAACTTCAGAGCTCTATCTCTGGACCATCTTGATTGCATCCAGTGAGAGAGAAGGAAACCAGAGGGGCAGCCTCTGAGCGCTGGATCCGGTCGCGATCGCCCAGACGTCCAGTTCGCACTTTCGGACAGAGTAGATTGCCGGGAGGACGCAGCTGACAGCGAATCCTCTAGCAGAGGTGGTGCCTCGTGACCAACTCTGGCGCATGGGCTACCTCTCCCTCTCGAGATCGACCCTCCAGGATAACCGCATAACTTATTATTCCCCTGATATACCCTGGGTGCCTCGCGTTGAATATTATGGCATATCCGGATTGACGTCGATAGAAGAAAACCATTACTGCAGGAAGTTTAACAAACTCAGGGAGCGCTCACTCTCCCGAGGGCCTGCTGTGGGGTTGGAAAGACTGAAGCGTAAAGTGGCCAAAGATTGAGGCTTGCTCCACGTGGCGCCACACCGCGCGCATCTTCCTCAAGGGTCACATTGGCCACAGACGACTGTTCGTTCCAGTGGCCAGACTGGCCACGCACGATCGTTGTGTCCCTTCGCTCAGCAAAATGTCAGCGGCTCAAAATTGCCGGGAACAACACGCTCCACAGAGGATGGAAACCCTCACCTGTCCAACAATCTAGCCTTCACTATAGCAGCTCAATGCGCTCCGGGAAGATACTACTGTAGTTCAATGCGAACGAATCCAGAGTTCAGACTCGGCAGACTGACGCATGAAACGAAGACCCAGAGCTGCTTTCAGGTTCGTGGTGGTTTTCAGCACTCACGGCGCGTAGCTTATCGACGGAAAGTGTCCTCTGGATCCACGGTGCGTAACACCAAACATCCCTTCGTTAGTCCGTACAGTACGACGGGAAGGAAAGCGATGAGGCCTGAATATGAGGGATCCGCCCGTGATTGCATGGGAAGGGGGATGGAAGAGGAGAAGGATTACCCGGAGCGCTGTGAAGACAGTGTTCGATATTTGGTCTCGACATCGGATGACTGGACAGGACATAAAAGGGGAAGAAGTTGAAGTGCGCCGGTTACGCGGGCTATTTAATCATAGAGGTATTTTTACAGTTTTATCGACAGCGCGAGCCTGCTGAAGATCAAAGTATGGATTATAAAAGGTCATCCGTGATCACAACGGCGCATAGGCTAATCCAGAACTTCATCTGGGTATCTTGTCACCCCCAGATTTCTACTACTTGTTTCCATAATCGCACTATGGTCATCCAGATAACACACAGCGACTTGCCCATTGACGTCCCCCAACGGTGGAGATACGAACAAGCGCTTCCCGCTCGCGGCAAATGGAAGGCGAAGCGATTCACGACCAGTGAGCAGACGGTGCGCGAGCTAAATGTAACGGCGATATACATAAGCGATGCGTGGGCATCGCATCGGGCAACCTCATCAGAATGGGGATCAATATGTGATCCCTTTCGCTCTCTTCGCTCTCGTTCTCATTTCCGACGCGAAAGACAAATGAAGCCGCGATCTCGCAGACACCACTCTGCAATTTGCCTCTCCGCACATCAACTCCTCTCTCCACACTATCTACACACCGCAAGCATGTGGACCCACTACGACCACCACGCTCCCAAGCACACGCTCGATCTCTCGGTGAACACGCTCTCGCTCACGTCGCCCGCGTCGCCACCACCCAAGCAGCTACCAAGCCTCGAGAGTGTGATCAGCCCCATAAAGTGGCCGTGCGCCGACGCCTCGCCGTCCGTGGCGTTGCCGCTGCTCTCGCTCTGCGATGTCTCGAGTTCGCTGGCTGGCTTGTACGCGTGTGGCTTGCTCTTCGACAACGCGCTGCCGCTGTCACCCATGTCACGCATCGCGCTTCACAAGGCTGCGACCAAGAAAGCTGCACGCCGCTCGGTGAACAAGACCTGCCGCCGTCCGCTGTCGATGCAGGACCTGCTCTGCGTTGAGACCACGCGCCAATGCAAGAATGCCCGCAATTCCAAAGCGAGCCACCGTCGCCAGTGTGGCATCCCGGACTGCGTCAAGTACGCGCTCAGTGGCGGCTTCTGTATCGCGCATGGTGGCGGCAAAAAGTGCCGTCAAGAGCAATGCGAGACCGTCGCGCAGAGCGGCGGGCTGTGCAAGGCCCACGGCGGTGGTAGCAAGTGCAAGTCGCCGGGGTGCTCGAGCGTCGCGCGCCGCAAGGGCTTCTGCATGGCCCACGGCGGGCGCCAGCCATGCAAGATCGACGGCTGCGGCAAGTGTGCCCATGGTGGTGGTTTCTGTATTGCCCATGGCGGCGGCAAGCGCTGCTCGTCCACGAACTGCGCCAAGAGCGCCCAGGCCGGTGGCTTCTGCTACAGCCACGGCGGCGGCAAGCGCTGCACGGCGCCCGAGTGCTTCCAGGCCGCGCGCAAGGGCGGCCGTTGCATCCGCCACCGCGAGGACGATGGAGATGCGGAAGATTCGCTCTCCGATTGAGTCACCTTAAGGGGAGCCTGATGGCTACACTGAGCTCCACCTTCACACGGGTCGGGTTGTTGAAGGAATATTGTATTGGACAACCCATGACCCGTATATTGGACAACCCATGAATGGTATGTAGTGTCGCATCAGAATGATGGCGATTGGTATACGTTGAATCAGTATATGTTGACTTTCTGTTGCATCATTTAATGCATTGAGGCAGAAGAGCATTTCAGAATGTGAGTGAAGGTCGCAAGATGATGCTTCCGCTTAGCTATAGTATTCTATTTGTCAATATATCTATTCATAGAGTGGATGCAGTATACATTTTCTCATGTAATTAATAAGTGCGAGTCGAAAGGATGTTTTTAAAGAGGTTATTGGGGCAGGGGAGCTCTTCCGTGCCTGTAATGACTTGCTGCCCACTGGCGAGTCGGGGGCATTCTCCAATCTGGACTTCCAAGCCCAAGTCGCCTTCCATCTCTCCCGACAGCGCCCCTTGAATCTGGAGAAGAGGACCCCGTCCAACGACGCGCGAGTAAACGACCGTCGACCATCCGCCCAAGCTGCCAGGTCGTCACGCCGTTGACTCCCGCCTCTTCTCGTTTCTCGTAGCGCGCCGTTAAGCCGCGACTCTGAGCCAGTTCCCTCCCGGTCTTTTCCACCCGAAAAACCAATTTCGCGAACATGTTCGCGAACGTCAGCAAGACCAACCGCTGCGCTCTGCGCAAGTTCCGTCACAAGATGGTGATGATGACGGAGCGACGGAATGGTGGCATGGCCTAATTCGCCGTTGCCACCACCTGACGGCGGCTCGTGCGTTGGCGTCCGCGTCGACGCCGATCCATGGGTCGCCCTGTGCCTCGCCTCGTGGTGAAGACGAGGGAGCGTGTATGTTGAAGAAGAGTGCGTTTGAAGAAAGCAAGGATGAGAGAAGGAAGAAGGTAGACGAAGACGAAGAAGGAGCCGCCGACGCCGTCGACTCGGAGAATGTGAAGGAGCTGAGCGACTTGTTTTCGACCATCGAGAACGAGTTTGGCGACAGTGCGGGCGCGATCGATTTCAGCGTGTTGCTTGAGGGCGAGCACGCGTTCAATGTGGAGGAAGTGAGCGAGATGTTTTCGGATCTGGAAGACGCCGCGCCGATGGTGACGGAACAGGACGTCGATGACGCCGCTGTCGTCGACGAGATGGCGGCGCTGTTCTCCGGTCTCGAGGAGATGCAAGACGAGCAAGACACGGATTCCGACCGGGATTCGGAGACGGTGGTCGCTGAGGAAGTGGATGATCAGGACGCCGAGAACGTGGAGGAACTGTCGGGTCTGTTTACGGCGCTGGAAGCAGAGGAAGATCGGCAGCAAGCGAGCCAAGACTGGATCGCATCGCTCGATGTCGAGGACGTCTCGGGCTTGTACTCGGAGCTCGAGCGGCTGGAGCAAGGGACGTGCGAACGAAAATCGGCGGTGGACCCGCGCATCTTTGTGCCCACGTTCTCGGTCCGCATGGACGGTGCCGCTGCGGCACGACCGCTGCCTCGCGTGCTTGCGACAAGTGCGTTCCTTGCGGGTCCGCCGGGACTGCTCTTGGCGGGTCCACCAGTCCGTGCCAGCATGGGAGTGGACGTGAAACGCAAGGCGGCGGCGTCGGATCCGAGCATCTCGGAGACGCGACGCGTCTGCGCGGCCAAGCGGCGCCGCGTGAACGGCCGCTTTGTGCGCGAGGAGAACTCTTTTATCTCGATCACGGCGCTGCAGCCGTTGCCGTAGGAAATAGCCAGTCACTGCAGAATAGAATCGGCCCATTTTTCCTTCCTCAAATGGATTGTCATAAGTGTTGTATCAGTACACTACCACATGCTGAAAACATACCGGAATCGAAATGCACTGATTTGTGGCAATTTTGCATTTTCCACTGATTGGTTGAAAATCAAAGTGAGGGCGGGTTCAACATGTCACCCAGTCACCAATCGGAAGATTCTTCTCCCCATCGACGCGGCGTCCCACCTACGCCCGCTCGATGCCGGACAGTTGGAGATTTGGCCGATGCAAGACCACGCCAGCGGCAAGTACTACGCGGCGCTATGGGTGCCAGGGCGAGGAAGAGGGGGAGGAGAACGCGGCGGCGGCGACCGGCACGCAACATTCAGCGTTCGCCCTTGCGCACGTGGAGACGCGTGTGACGATCCACGTTGTCGCTTCTTCCACCATGGCGGCCCGCTGTGCCGTTTCTTTTCCAATTGTCGGCCGCCGATGGGCCGGTCGTGTCATTCCGCCACCCGACGACCGCCGTCGCCTCTCGTGCGCCGATGGCGGAGCAAGAGATTGGAGGGAGAACCGGATCAACTTCCTTTTCTACTCTATCGACACTGCCTGCGCGTGTGAGAGGCCCAGCTCCCATGCCGGCACCATTGGACTCCAATGTGGTGCTGACTGACCGCATTGCCGCTGCGCGAGACGCACATGGCCATTTGCTGGAGTACCACGCGTCGCAAATGGGTCGTCTGGAATGGCAAGCACAAGGAAGAGACAACACCACGGACGCCAACCAACGCGCCATGAAGTTTGCAGTCCGTGCCAAGGTCAATGAGCTGGAGTAGCAACGTCAAGTCTTTGATACGGTAGTCCAGCGGATCGACGCCAAGCAAGCCATGAATAACGATGTTCTTGAACGCGAACTGTCTCGCTTCCAGTCGCGGCGCACGATCGCCACCAGTCGACTCCAGATTGAAAACCAAATGATGGCGTCTTCTGTACGCTTTCTCGTGGTCAAGAGTGCCGACGGATGTGGTGCAAGCGTGCGAATTCCGCAGTATGTCGCTGAGCTGCCGTGCTTCGCATCGGTTCAAGTTCTGTGTACGGAATCAACGAAGTCAAAGGCACGGGTTCTGGCAGGTCAAGTCGCCTACGAGCACTGCGGCAGTGACAACGCCGTACCGGACGTGGAGTTCACGACAAACCACTCTATTGCTGCAAGCCATCGCCTGGCTTTTCTGGGGGAGAACGAAATGCTCGCTTTACTCGAGCGCGCGCGTCTTTCGGCTGATCCCGATACCAATCCGTTGCGACAGGTCGGGTGCGTCATCGTGGGCTGTGCTCGAAAAGGTCGTACTGGATGTGAGAAGATCTTGAACGCGCTGAAAGATGACCACGTGAGCTGGCGCCATCTCAAGGTCATTGCGATCGTGTCTCCTGTCGCACCGCTTGATGTTGGGTTCTTTGCTCGTTCACTGGACGGGGCACCGGTCATTCGCACGTCGAGATGCAATTTCCCAGTCGAACTCAAATACCAACCATTCCCGAGTCCAAGAACCGGACGCGCTGGTTTTGTGGACCCACCGCTGCTTCCACTCGTGGCGGCACGTTTCGTGCTGAAGTTGCTGGAAGAAGCTTTATGCGATGGCGATATGGTTTGCTTCTTGCCAAGTCGAGCGTATGTAGCCCAAGCAAAGCAGTACTTTGAACGCGATATCACATTGAAGCACCAGTCGACTGCTGTCGAAGTTCACGAGCTGTTCACGGGCCAAGCTTCTTCCGCTATCGTGCAACTTCTATCGAACTCGAAGCTGGGTCGCCGTGTTGTGTTTTCGACTGGCGAAGTCGATTTTGATATCGCGATGGAGAACGTGTCTTGTGTCGTTGACTCTGGATTGGAATGCGTCATCACGCTGGACGGAATGGACGGTTCTGCCTCGCTGCAAGTGCGACCGATCGACCAATCGATGGCGCTGCGGCGGTTGCGGCTTGCTGGGAGAACCAGTCCGGGGAAATGTTTCCGTCTTTTCAAGCAAGCCGATTTCGAGTGCATGCTTCCAGAGACGCTGTCAAGCAGCCCCGACCTGCGTCATGCCTGCGAAGAATCAGAGTGGCTCGAGGGAGACACGATGACCATCAATCGTATCCTTGTGGTTTCGTCGATCCAGGACCCCAGACATGCTCGCATGCTCATTTATGTTGCTGGCCACGATTTGCTGGATGCCGGAGCGGATCTCATAGCATTACTTCTCGTGACGAGTGACATTTTTGCGAAGAGCGGGTCGCAGAGTCCTCTATCTGCCTTTCCTCAGCGAGGTGATGGCGACGTGATCGCACTGTATCGAGCTTTTTGGGAGTGGAGAAGCGTCGCTATGCGCGACGATGGATGGGAAGCTAGTCGGCTATTGTGCATCGAGCGCGGAATGGACCCGACAGCCTTGCGACTTGCGAACGACTTCAGCAAGAGACTTCAGGTTGTTTTCACCAGCGACTTTGCGGATTTGTGTTCCGCCCAACTTGCAGAGAAGATCCCTACAACCAAGCAGCTCTGCCGCATCGTCGCTGCCGGCTATTTTGTGAATGCCGCCGTTCTACAGCCATCGCTCCAGGATGACACGGGTGTGTTGCCAGAGTATGTCAGCTTTGGAACGGGCGCGGTTGGATCTCTGTCGATTCAGACAGCATCATTCCTCGATCCTTTGGAGGAATCTGTGGACAGAGTCTCACCTCCAAAATGGATTGTTTACTGCAAGCAAGAACAAGCCCAATTTCCAATCGCGTTCTCCCTCGTGGTACCAATCGAAGAAGCCTGGATTGTTGAGGAATTGACCCGTTTCGCTGACGTGCATATCTCTGAACGTGACGATCTGCCAGTCGAGTCATGTGAGTGGCGCGGTCTCAGCCCAGGCATTGTGAACCACGTATTTGGGGTGGAAGAAGACGTTGACGAACGAGGTACTCGATCGACTCGCGTCAAGTTGATGGAGCAGTCATTATCGTGCAATCTTCGCGTTAACGCGTTGATGGGCCAAGTGTTTGCTGTAGGAATCACGAAGAAGGAGGTGGTGCACGTTCGTAAGACTATCGCCACGCTTCTCGATGAAGCCCGCGATTGGATGGAAAACCAAGAGATTGAAGCGGCGTACTTGGACACGACGCGAGCGGTGATCGGTCGGGGGTTTCAAGTAAAAGAGATGCTTTTCGGCGACGAGTTTGTGTCGATCAGATTTCGAGGATGGTGTGGTGGCGATTGTTCCGTCCTCTCTGACCGCCTACAACGCATCGCCCAGCACAAGCGACTCGTGCACGGTCAAGCAAGACGACAAAACGCGGTCGTTTTGGGTGTACGGTGCGGAGGCAGAGCGACGCAATGTAGCAGCGGCGCTGCGTCAGCTCGCGGCCTCGATCCAAGGTCACGTCGAAGTGCTGGACAAGATTGTTCGGTTGGATCTGTCGCGTTTCACCGGCCACAACGCCGTGGCAGTGAAGCGATGGCTCGCAGCACAACCAACAGTCGTTGGCCTCTACCATGTCACCGTCATGGGTAGCGGCAGTCGCGTCGCACTCTCCGGATCGAAGTCGCAGATCAACGAACTGCTAGCTGCGTGGGCGACGGAAGGGAAGCTGCTTGGGCGTGATCGAGGAGCGATATTCTCCAGCACGCAACGTCCAGATTGTGGTGTCTGTATGTTCACAGTGGATGACCCGGTCGTGCAATTTGCCGTGTGTGGTCATTCGTTTTGCCTCGAGTGCATCCAGCCCGGCATCACGCCGTCGACGCGACTGCCGCTTATGTGTCCCGGCGATGGTTGTGGTCGCGCTATCTGCGTCAAAGACGTCGCCAAAGTCTCGAACGAATTTGAATCGTTAGTCGAGACGGCGGTGTTCGACTACGTCGCACGGCATCCCAGCGAGTGCGTCGTTTGCCCAAAGCCTGGCTGCAACCAAATCTTGTCGCGCGCAACCACGGAATGTGGCGCGTTTATCACCTGCACATGCTGTGCGAAGAGCTACTGCCTCGACTGCTCGGCCAAGATAGGCCAAGCCTCGGAACGCCACGACGGCATGAGCTGCGAGAGCTTCCAGCTCAGCGGCGGCACCGAGGCCGACCGCCACGTGCGGTGGATCCGCGAGCGTATTTTGACGTTGCGGTGTCCGCAATGCGACGCGGCGTTTCTAGATTTCGACGGTTGCATGTGCGTCCAGTGCGGCAACGCGACGTGCAACTACCGGTTTTGCGCCAACTGCCTGGTCTTTAGCCACCGCGACGAGCTAGAGGCCCACCGCCACGTGCGCACGTGCCCAAAGAATCCGCGACCAGGTCAGTACTTTGTATCGGTGGACGCGCGCGAGCAGCTCCACCGAGAGCTGCGGCGCACGAGGCTTCTGGAATATCTCACATCGCAGATCTCGTCTCTGCAGCTGCGACATGCAGTGCTGGACCGCGTCACGGGAGATCTCGCAGATTTGGGACTCGCTGTCACTCGAACCGGTATCGCATGACGCAGGAGACGGGTTGAGCCGCGCGAAGGGACATATGAGCGTGAAATCATGATTTGGGTTGTTAAACGCGACACTTCCCACCTTGAAAAACGGAATTCGAGAATTCCGCTTGCAGAACGTTCTTCAAGTGGGTTGTTCTTCCACCTGATTCCACCGGAGTTTCGTCTGAGCTTTACTGATATCCCAGTTTTGACCAATGATAGAACATTCTCGGTCCAGTCCAGCCAATCATCAGCCAATCGGATGTGTAGCCAGAGATTTTCAGCCAATCAATGTTGGCTTGATGTAGAATATTTTTCTTCTTCGGAACACAGATCGCCTCTGCTTGGTTCGCCCCAACACATCTAACAAACCAACAACAACGCACTCCCTCCAGCAGTTGGGAATTGGATTCAACTGCGTCACATCGAACTTGGCTGCTTCCCAAACCATCCCATTCTGCACGCGTCGTTCAAAACGCCACGCAGCAAGAGTAAAGACTGCACCATCCCAAGAACCGTTCCGAGAGCTTCTTTCTTTTGTTCTCCCGTTGCACTTTCTCAATTGGCTGCTCGCCGAACAATCGCGGTAAATTTGTCATTTCGCCGCCAACATGGCACCGCCCACCCACGACACGCCGCTCAAGCGCAAGCGTACGAGGCTCGAGCGCACCGACAGCGACGGCCTCTTTTCGTTTTTCCGGCGCAAGTTTTACCGCGACGCGACCCCATCGGTGAGTGACGATGACGAGAACAACAATGACACTGAACACGAGGACGAGAGTGATCCGCCAGCCAGCGATTTCGACAGTCGCGGCCTGCGCCGCGTGACGGCCATGGGCCTGGACGAGCACACCAACGACGTGTTGCTGCGCGTTGCCCAGACGACCGTCGCGACCGCCAATGTCGTCTTCTTTCCCGGTGATGTCCAGGACTTTCACTGCTCTATGTAGGTGATCCTTTCTGGTTCCACCGAAATCGGTTCTGCAGGAACACTTTTATCCTAATTGCGATTGCGGTGTGGATGATAGGCTCTCGGGCTCGTATGCCGAGTACGATTCGTTCTCGTACGAGCACACGGCCGAGCTGCTCGCGGCCAAATTCGGCGACGGCGCCAACGTATGGATCGTGCGCCCGAGCCGCTTCCACTTCGGCGCGTTCGCCTGCTTTGACGGCTTTGTGGACACGAACACGGTCGGCGCCGTACAGTCTTATCCGTCCAACGGATCGGCTGTGGAACAACTCGCGAGTCTCATGGAGAGCGTGCGCGAGATCCTGGAGCAAGATCCCGGCCAAGATCAAGGTGCGTTCTCTCGGAGGAACTGTTCCGAAGAGAACCCACTTATAATTCGGAGTGGGCTCAATTAATTGTGTATACTGGTGTGTAGTTCGTATCTCGACGCTGCTGCCCGTGCATCTTGTGGGCTTTAGCAAAGGTGGCGTCGTGCTCAACCAGATCGCGACCGAAATTGCCACGCGCTGGCACGATGAAGACTTGAACCACAGTCGTAATTGTAATGTACACGAGTCCAACCCGGACGAAGAGCTCCACACCGAGACCGAGAGTGTGGGCGTGAGCCCGCGCCACGCATCGCTCTGCCGCCCGCTTGCATCCATGGTGGCGTCAATCCACTGGCTCGACAGCGGCAACGGCTCCAAGCCTGGTGCTGTGCCCGAGGACCAGGAGACGCTCGTGGGGCTCAGCCAGCTCCGCTCGCTCCAGCTGTGCGTGCACGTGACGCCGTACCAATTCGAATCCAAGGAGCGACCGTGGGTCAAGAACGAAGTGCTGCACTTGGTAACGACGCTCACACGACTGGGTTCGAACGTGGCGTTCATGAAGTACGCCGAAGACGAACCAGCGACGCTGGTCTCCCATTTCCAGATCCTGCGCGAGTTTCAAGTCCCGTGTGGGAAGTGGAAGACTGGCCGGCCTGACTCGCCCGAGGTCCCGCTCACGCCCATGGCCATTCAGACATGTGTGTGATCTCGAGAAGACAGAAGTGGGAGAGATGCGGGCCACCGGTCTCCGTTCTTTGGTCGTCCGAATTGATTTGAAATCTTAATACTACTGAAGTATTTGATTCCACTATTTTTTGCCATGCCGTGAGGACCTAAAGAGTACGGAGGGACAGAGCCATTCATCGTACCTGACCTCCAAGTATTGGAGCAGCACTCAGCAGCCCCATGTACTGCGAATAAAGCCTGAAGAACGCGGCTGCTCTCTCTGGATCCGGAGACTCGTCAGCATCGGCACTTGCGTCCGACTCGTACAGTCCACCGTCCTCCTCATCAACTCCCTCCTCTGCTGACGAGTGGTGCCGATCGCGTGTCAGTTGGTTCTCCTTTACCACAAGTCGTCGAAAAAGCGATGCTGCGTGTGGTTGGAACCGCAAGCTGCGCTTCTTTGCGGGACTTGGATTGGCCAGTGAGTCGTTGTGCTCGTCCATACGCTCCGCCAGATCCCTCATGCTTTGTTTCTTCTCCATTCGTGTGCGGCGTCCCCTCGGTCTCTGCCTTCGCCTTCGTTCTTTTGGATGCCTGGGCTCGTGGAGACTCGAGCGCTTGCGTTCATTCGGGTCCCGAACGGTCTGCCGCCGTCCACGCTCCGATGTTTTGCGGTTGCGTGAGACAATACCATCCGTGGACTTGTCCACTTCAAGCTCCTGTCTGCTGGACTCCTCGCTCTTTCCCGAATCACTCTCAACCGAGTCTTGATCACTGTCTTCGCTCACTCCTGAATCCATGTCAGGATCATCGCCATCGCTTGCATCGTTCTTACACGATGACCCACCGTCATCTTCCTCACCGCCACTTGTGTCCGTATCGCCAGACAAATCGAGTGATCTCTCCGATGTAGAGCTGCGAGCGGGACCAGTAAAGCATAGTCTATGGTCTTTCGCGTCTTGGACAGTGGGCTTTCGCTCTCGAACGTGAGAGCGACGATCTGGCAGTTGAGCCGCGACGGGTTCAACACGGGCTTCCACTGAAGGCAGTGAGTCATGGGTCCATCTCACCGCCTCTACTGGAAGTGGAGTCTTTGGTGCATGCTGAATTGGCTTCTTCTTGGAGAGCAAACGCCGCCCGAGCAAGGGCAGCGCGTGCTCTTGTTTCCTCTTGCGCCTCGCACGTTTGGCCGAAGATTCCTCCATGGCGAGCACTGAGGTAGTGAGCGGCTGGTGGATCAGAGATGCCTTCTTCTTCGTGTTTCGGCTACTTGTTGGTGGAGTCGCGTTGACACTACGAGCAGCTATTGTCACCACATTGTCCAGACCCATCGACCGAAGCCAGTCTGTGTGGGATCCAGGCTTAGTCTTGTGGGTGAGGGTGTCGGGTAACGACTCCGTTGGTGCTGCGACCGTCTCTTCTAGGATCTCGGTCTTCGTGTGAGCGTCCTTGCTCTTGCGCATCGCGTCCTCCCTTCGGAAATCCAACTCTATGCAGTAAGAACCATCAGACACCACGTGCTACCGCCATGGACTAGATCCAACCAACTTACTGAGCATTGGGTTGCTTATGTACGCATCAACGAGCGACGCGCGGCCGCGAATAGGGCGAAGCAGCGCGTTGCGAACGTCTGTGTTGACGACAACGAACGGCTCTGGACTGGTCGCTCGTGATGGCGCTCTGTTATCGGCCATCTCTGAGTCATCCGCCTCGGCCTTCACGTCGTCCGTCTCGCTTGACTGCCGCAGTTCATCAGTTCCTTTGGCTTCAAGCGCGGCCCGTATGCGCGCGACGCGGTTCGCTCGAATGGAGGAAAACACCCTCACGGGCGTCGCCGTCGGAGCGGAAGCGACCACCACAATGTTTGGGTCAGGAGCGACGAAACGAACCTCCTCCACCAGAGGCTGCGTCAGCAAAATCATGTCCAACGTCGCACTTGGGTGCCCTGCCTGTGGCAAACCAAAGTCGAATTCGTGGAGATGCCGCCGTGGGGTCGCCGCAGCGGTAACTGCCGTTGATGGCGGCGTGAGCAACCGTAGCCGTTCTTTGGGCAGCTCTGCGAAAGGCATGAATTTACTGAGCTGACCCGTGCCGGGGAGTGCAGGGCGACTTTGTCGGGCTTGTGAAACACCAAACAATAGCTGCCGTCGGGACGGCGATGGCGCTGCTGCATATGGGAGTTCCAAGCCATCGAAATGGGAAGCCGCTTGCAGCGGCAGATCATCCTTCCTGATGTCTGGGGTCGTTTGTGTTTGCAGTGACTGCCGTGGAAGAGGTCGTTTCGTGACCGTGACGACTACTCTCGTGGGCGGCATCGGGCGGTGAAGTGGGCTCGCGCGAGACGTCTCGTTCGATGGGGGGCGAGACATAGTCCTACTAGCATGGGGGGTCGACAGGCGGCTGGACACTGCTGATGATGACGAAGGTGTGGTGCCTCTACTCGACGCGGCGCTCCGCGATTCGTGGTCTTCGTCGTCATCTGACCACTCTCTCCATTCTTCTTGCTCGCCTTCGCTGTCCCTGGTAAGTGGTGTCTCACCACGTGGGCCAGTCACGCGGCTTGCTATCGATTCTGGGGTCGATCGGCGCTCTTCATCCCATTCTGAATCGTTACCGTCCGCATTGTTGGCAGACTCCATGAACCGCTGCCACGCTGTCTCAACGTCCCCTGTGTCGCGTGCTGCCTCGTCATCTTCCCGTTCACGGCGCTTCATTTCTTCCTCAAACTCTTTACGGAGCCGTGCCTGCCGTGCGCGTGCGGCGCGGGACATGCGCTCCAACTTGTCATCCTTATTGGCGGCAACTGACTGTCGTTTGGGTTTACTGGCTCCGCCGCCGCCACTCGCTACATTGCTCGTCTTGGGCGTCGACGGCGGCGTCGGCATCATCGCCCTCGCGTCCTTGGCGGCTCGACTCGCAGCTTTGATAGTGGTCAGCGATCGCGTGCTGGACTCTCCTCCACCGTCGGGCTTGAGCGATGAGAGTGAATGAGAGCTGCTTCCACCAGGGTTGCTGCCGAGACCAGCCATGGAGCTTGACCCCTTGCCACTCTTTCCGCCGGGCCTGGCGGTCTTTCCGGGCGACACCCTCGAGTCTGCCTGTATCCCCTTCGCTTTCATCGTTTCTTGTTGCCGCAGCAGGAGCTCAGTCATGCGTTCCTCTTCCTTCTTGCGTTTCATTTCTTCCACCAGCTTGAGCATGCGCCGTCCTTTGACAACGACGTGCATCTTACGCCACCACGTCTGGAGCTTAATCAGGCACCGCAATTGAAACAGACGACGCTTGTGATCAATCTCGTCAACCCGTCGCACTGCGTGGTCGACGGTGAAGAGCGCGAGGTGCTTGGCGAAGTGCATGAGGTCGGCAAAGTCGATCTTCTGGCCTCCCGTCACCAATCGTTTCCCCTTGACGAGATCAAACACGTCGTTGGCGTGGCGCGCGGAACTCACAGCTGTGCGCCGCTGGAGCTCCGACATCGTGCTCAGCTCTTCGACCAGCGCCGCCGTCGTGTTGCCAAACACCTCGAGCTCGGCGACGCGACTGCAAAACGCTGCGCGCGAGCGAACCCACTGGAGTGTATTTCGTTTGATCACATGCGCGGCGGCGCGCTCGCGCACGCACTGGTACGCGTACGACGCCTCCATCTTGCGGCGCTTTTCGTTCTCCCAGTCGTGCGCGCGTTGCTGTGGACTCCGCAGATCAGGGGCCAAGCCGTCGTCTTCTGTTTCCTCGTTCTCTCCACCGTCTTCTTCCTCGGAGCTCTTCGCATCGTCATCAAAGATGCCGATACGTTCCCATTTCTCCACGACTTGCCTCGCTTCAATCGCGACTTCAGCGAGGCATGGGTGTCCCTCGTGCAAGCCTTGAAGCTTCTCGAGAAGCTGCCGGACTGGATCGTTCTCACGGTCTCCGCTCGCCTCAAATGTACCGACTAGCATCCGTACATCGTTTGCCCAGCAATGAAGGCGGTGCTTGTCCATGGGGCTCAGCACGTGGCCCAGAGCGAGCGCCTCACTGTCGGCAAGACGCTCCACGTGGCTGACAATCTCTTCAATCGCCGCGTGGTTCTCGGGTTGCTGCAGGAATGCATGATGGCGCGTCTGCGCGATCTTTTCTTTGCGCCTGGATTTCGCAAGAGGTACGATAAACTGCTCCGTAATGGACGCGCGGCGGTTCTTGCGGCGCGCGAACTCGACTCTGAGAAGCCGCTCGCCCTACAGCAAGCAGTACAGAAGCGAAGAAGACAAGTTCTGCGATCACTAGCGCGCGCAATGTCCATCAGAAGATAGGCAGACGCGTACCGCGCTGCCGGCGACACCCCCTCGCTTGGCCATCGCGGAAGGATCGAGTGGCGTGGAGCCAAGTGTCTCTTGTTGCGGCCTATGTAGTTATCACACCATCCCATGCCACGCAACGCAAGACTAGAAATAAACACCGCGCATTCATTACCAGCACCGGTACTCCCCACAATTGCTTTACCCGGCATGTGCCGCCACCACCGAGCGCGCTGCGACCGCGAGCACAAAGCTCCAGAGAAATAGAAAGACGTCGTCGACCGACTTGCGGGTCTTGACCACGTACTCCTTGAGTGCGGGGCGACTCGCCAGCGCGAGGTTTGCGACAAAGCCAAGGTCGTCGTCCTTTGGCGTCGTGACCTCGGGCAGCTTGAAGAGCGTGTGGAGTGCGCCGCCCAGCAGTCCGACCAGCACACGCAGCAACAGAACGCACAGAATGATGGGCGGTTGCGACAGCCACGATGCAAAGAACCCTGGGAGGTCGGCAAAGTTGGGCACGAAGCTGCGCATGAGTGACGTTGAGGCCGCGGCTGCGTGGAGGTGCTCGCTCTTGCGCTGCGACACAAAGACGCGCTCGATCTGGTCCATGAGCACGGGCTCGAGCTGTCCAATACATACATAGAGAGAGAGGCGGGTTGGTTGGTAGGGACAAGAATACCGTAGTGATGGGTTCCGTACGTTCTCACGCTGCATTTGCTGGCGGATCGCTTCGAGCGACACGCCGTTGGCCACGAGTTGCTGGTACGAGAGGAAAAGCGGGTTGCTCGTGAGCAAATCTGTAATAGAAATAGAAACACGCAGTGAGGACCCGTTCGTAGCCTTTGGTATCCGATCCGTCAGCGTACCTGTCGTGACGTTCCGCAGGTCGGTCGCGAACGCTAGCAGCAGTAACCGCACCCGTTAAGAACCCCATTCGTTCGAACTCCCCCATCCGGCGGGTCTATCCAAACGCACCCATGTACAGCGCGGCGGCGACGATGGCGACCAGAATGAGCTTCTCTTCGGCCGACCGCAGCCGCAGCGCGAGCGCGTGGCGACTAAACGCCGGCTCCACGACGCGCTTCTCGCTCAGCTCTGTGCGCACTGACGTGCTCGCGTCAGCGTGGACCTCTGCGGCCAAAGCAGACGGTGGTGGCATTGATGCGTCTCCTGCCACAGCCGTGCTGGCGCTCGATCCCCCAGAGAGGATCTCCTGCACCATGGCTTCTTTCTTCTGACGCCGCGCCTGCGCGTCACGGCGGCGCTGTGCCGGGTCGACGCGCGACGGTATCTTGATCTCACTCACGGCAGCTATCTCGGCCTCCTCAACTACGGGCGTGGGCAGCTCCGTCGCGTCCAGCAGCTCGGCGATGCCCTCGTCCATGGCCTTTTCCACGGCCTCGTTCTCGGGCTTGAGCGAGCCAATTTCGCCCGTGAGCAGCTTCAAGCGACGCTCTCCGCTCTCCAGAACGCGTGCACGACGAGCCGCGCGCTTCTCGGCCGCCGTTGGCGCACGCGGCGCCGCCAAAGGAGCGTCGTCGCCGCTCGATGCCATCTCCGTTCGTGTGTTTTTTCGGAGATACTACAGTCCATTCGGCGGATCCATACGGATTCCATTTGGAGTGCCCATTCGCTGCGCATTCCGTAAGTAACGAATTTTTCCAAACAAACGCCAGTTGGACGTTATTTTCCTCACACCCAAAAATACGCTGCGAACCTTTCTCCAAATGGTTCAGAAATCACCCCCGAAACCGGAAAGCACAAAACGGGAAGCAATTGACCAACGACCGCGACGGCGAGCGCGTGGACGGCAAGATGGCCGTTGACGCGAAGGAAGACCGACACCGACAACAACACGACAAGCATGGCCAGCGCGGGCCTTCGCCGCAGCCCACGCCACCAACCTGCGCCAGCTCCCGACGTGGCCGACGACACGGCCAGTGCTGGAACGGCAAGTCCTCGGCGCAGCCCGCGACAACGACCATCGCCAGCGCTCACGCCAACACCTGCGAGTCCTCGTCGCAGCCCGCGATTCCAGCCGGCGGACGCCGATGCAAATATAGTGTGTGACGATCGCAGGGTACGGCAAGTATTCGCGTGTCCAGATTGAATCCATGCGCCGCCTGTCCATGCTCAAGGAAGACCGCAACGAAGGTAAGCTGCTGTGTGAATGGCTGCGCAAGGACGTGTCCGACTTTCTCTTCAACGGGCGACCCGAGGAGATTGCAGCAGAGCTGGAGAAAAAGTACCCGTATGACCTGATGCCGGGCTTTGTCGACGACTACACCTACGAAGAGTTGTTCCGAGTTCGACCTACACGGTGGGTCAGCGACGCGCTCATCTCCGCGTTTTGTGATCGCATCTGCTCGCACTTCAAGAACGTGCGGTACATCGGGGTACTGTCACGCAAGGCGCAACAACCACGCAAGGACCCACTTCCCGATGATATCAAGACCAAGCTGACCGTCGTCGCGCTGGACGATAATGCAGAAGGGGCCGTGATGCCAGTCAACTTTTGCAACGCGCATTGGGCAGTCGTGATCGTGTTCAAGAGTCGGGCCGAGATCGTGTATTCGACTCGATGGGCTCCGCGCCCACACTCAAGACACTCGACGACGTCGCGCATGACATCGACGCGCTGATGCTCGAGCTCAACGGCAAGACTTACGCGGTGAAGAGCATCAACAGCCCGCGCCAGTTTGACACCATCAGTTGTGGCATTTTCGTCTGCCAGAAGATCGCGCGCATGATCGACAACACGGTCTCCAACGACATGAGTGCCAGTGGCCTCAACAACTTTCGGTTCCGTCTCATCGCGTATGTGCTCCACGGCGAGAAGGTGTAGACAGCGCCACAAGTTTTCCCCCCAAGCTCTTAATATATGTTTGTTGTTGCTCTGACTTTTTTTTTGCTCTGAGTTTCTTGGTTTGTGCACTCTGAGTTTTGCCGTCAAGTCCATAGCGAGTGGGCTCGTCGAATGGATTCATCCAGTGCATTCACTGCCCATTTGGGATAAACGAACTTTGCGCCAGAATAACGCACGAACTTTGTCTCCCCGTCCCAGTTTACGATCGTGTTTGACAGGGTAAGCTCGAATCTTTCCAACTGGGCAGCAAATGGATCTACCATATGGATTCCGTATGGTCCCGCTGAATGGACTGAAGTAGCGTCTGTGTTATTTCCGTGTCGAAGGAGAAACGTGATTTACTGAATCAAAACACGGTTCATGAGATTCTAAAAATGTTCAAAGTGGGTTGAAATATGCAGAGTGATGGTCCGAAGACGATCTTCCCTCGTCTTAACGACATGTTACTATCCAAAACGAGGTTTTTTGTGTCCAACTCGTGCGTGGCAGTTGATCGCTCGACTTCGCTTGACTTCAACTGCGTGCCAACAGTGATTATGTGTTTTAAACACCTCTTCCACCTGTCAAGGTAATCTTGCCTTGCCGACAAAATGACGTTTGACTCGCCAACAATCATGTTTGTTGGCGTGTGGTGCCAACAACGAGTCGCTGCCGATGGGAATAAAACCTCACAACCTCACATCAGAGGTTCAAGATCTCCCAACAAGAAACCGAGCAGCTCACTCAGCCAGCGGATCTCCATTCCGCGCCTCGCCACCGGTTGCGGACCCCGCGCTCCTTCGTCGCTCGTGCTCCTCCATGTTCCGCGGTGTCGTCCAGCGCACGACGCGGCTCGCGGTCTCGCGCCGCGTGACTCGCCAGCTCGCGACGGCCACTGCGGCGGCCGACAAGTTTGCGCGCACGGATGCGTTCCTGCGGCGCCACGTGGGCTCGGGCGAGCGCGACCAGCGCGCCATGCTGGACGCCGTGGGCTTTGCGAGCGTCGACGCGCTCATTGACGCGACCGTGCCGCAGGAGATTCGCCTCAGCAGGCCGCTCGCGCTGCCGGCGCCGCTCTCGGAGAGCGAGGCGCTCGCCAAGCTCCAGCGCATTGCGCGCAAGAACCAGACGCTCAAGTCGTTCATCGGCATGGGCTACTACGACTGCATCACGCCGCCGCCGATCCAGCGCAACATTCTGGAGAACCCCGGGTGGTACACGTCGTACACGCCGTACCAGGCCGAGGTGTCGCAGGGCCGCCTCGAGATGCTGCTCAACTTCCAGACCATGATCATTGAACTCACGGGCATGGAGTTTTCCAACGCGTCGCTGCTGGACGAAGGCACGGCCGCGGCCGAGGCCATGACGCTCTCGCACGGCTCCGTGAGCGGCAAGCGCAGCGCGTTCTTCGTGGCCGCCGACTGCCACCCTCAGACCATTGGCGTCATGCAGACCCGCGCCGAGCACGTCGGCATTGAGCTCGTCGTGGGCAATCCTCTCAAGGATCTGCCGCTGGGCACGGACGCGGCCAAGCGCTTCAGCGGCGTGCTCGTGCAGTACCCCAACACGTTCGGCGACGTCAAAGACTACTCGCAGTTCATCCAGGACGCCCACGCCGACGGCCTGCTCGTCTCGGTCGCGGCCGATCTGCTGTCGCTCACCAAGCTCACGCCGCCCGGCGAGCTGGGCGCCGACATTACGGTCGGCTCGGCGCAGCGCTTTGGCGTGCCCATGATGTTTGGCGGCCCCCACGCCGCGTACTTGGCCACGACCAAGAAGCACTACCGGAAGCTGCCCGGCCGCATCATTGGCGTCTCCAAGGACTCGCGCGGCGAGCCGGCACTGCGCATGGCCATGCAGACGCGCGAGCAGCACATTCGCCGCGACAAGGCCACGAGCAACATTTGCACGGCGCAGGCGCTGCTGGCCAACATGGCCGCGGCCTATGCCGTGTACCACGGGCCCGAGGGGCTCGCGGCGATCGCCAACCGCGTCCACTTGTTTGCCGCGACGCTGGCCGCGGGCGTGCAAGAGTTCACGAACGCGCGCGTGCGCAACAAGTTTTTCTTTGACACGCTCGACATTGACGTCTCGAGCACGGGCCGCTCGGCCCACGAGGTCGCGCGCGCCGCGGCCGACAAGGGCGTTAACGTGCGCGTGATTGACGACGTCCGCATTGGCGTCGCCATGGGCGAGAGCGTGGCCCTCGAGGACCTCGTGGCGATTGTGCAGTCGCTGGGCGGCGACAAGCTCACGACCGGTGAACAGCTCCAGGAGCTCCTGGCGCGTGCCGAGGAGCTCCAGGGCACGAGCATCCCCGCGTCGCTCCAGCGCGCGTCGCCGTTTTTGCAGCACGGCATTTTCCAGAAGCACCGGTCCGAGACCGAGCTCATGCGGTACCTCAAGCAGCTCGAGGACAAGGACCTCGCGCTCAACCGGTCCATGATCTCGCTCGGCTCGTGCACGATGAAGCTCAACTCGGTCTCGGAGCTCGCGCCCGTGTCGTGGCCCGAGTTCATGCACGTGCATCCGTTTGTGCCGCCGGCCCAGGCCGCCGGGTACCTCGAGATGATTGAGACGCTCAACGCGACGCTGGCCGAGATCACGGGCTTCTCGGCCGTGTCGACGCAGCCCAACTCGGGTGCGCAGGGCGAGTACGCGGGTCTGCTCGTGATCCGCGCGTACCAAAAGTCGCTGGGCGAGGCCCACCGCAACGTGTGTCTGATCCCCGTGTCGGCCCACGGCACGAACCCGGCGAGCGCCGTCATGGCCGGCATGAAGGTGGTCGTGGTCAAGTCGGACGACCGCGGCAACATTGACCGCGTGGACCTGGAAGACAAAGTCAAGAAGCACGCCCACGAGCTGAGTGCGCTCATGATTACGTACCCGTCGACCTTTGGCGTGTTCGAAGAGGGCGTAAAAGACATGTGCGACCTCATCCACGCGCACGGCGGCCAAGTGTACATGGACGGCGCCAACATGAACGCGCAGGTGGCGCTGTGCAACCCGGGCAACATTGGCGCCGACGTGTGCCACCTCAACTTGCACAAGACGTTCTGCATTCCGCACGGCGGCGGCGGTCCGGGCGTCGGCTCGATCGGCGTCGCGTCGCACTTGGCACCGTTCCTGCCGGGCCACACGGTCGTGCCGGTCGGTGGCGAGGGCGCGCAGACCGTGGCCAAGTCGACGACTGCCGTGAGCGCCGCGCCGTTCGGCAGTGCCGGCATCCTGCCCATCTCGTGGATGTACATCCACATGCTGGGCGAGCGCGGGCTCAAGCACGCGACGCAGACGGCCATCTTGAACGCCAACTACATGGCCGCGCGGCTGCGGGAGCACTACGACATTGTCTTTTTGGGCAAGAACGGCACGTGCGCGCACGAGTTCATCATCGACATTCGCCCGTTCAAGGACGTTGAGATCGTGGAGGAAGACATTGCCAAGCGGCTCCAGGACTTTGGCTTCCACAGCCCGACCATGTCGTGGCCCGTGCCCGGCACACTCATGATCGAGCCGACCGAGAGCGAGAGCAAGGACGAACTCGACCGGTTCTGCGAGGCCATGATCACGATCCGCCAAGAGATTGAGGATATTCGCAGCGGGAAGATTGCCGCGGCCGACTCTCCGCTCAAGCACGCGCCCCACACGCTCGACGTCGTGACGGCCGAGCACTGGACGCGCGCGTACTCGCGCCAGCAGGGCGGCTTCCCGGCCTCGTGGCAGCAGGCGGGCAAGAACAAGCCGTACTGGCCGTCCGTGGGCCGCGTCGACAATGTCCATGGGGACCGCAACCTCGTGTGCAGCTGCCCGCCGCTGTCCGACTACGAGTAGATTGGATTGTTCCCAGACCAGTCTGTCTTCCGTCCCCTCCCCTCCCAACTCCTAGCAGGGCGGGGGTCTTGGAACGCACACTTGGAAGAGAGAGAGAGAGAGGACTCGTAATGAATACTACACATTTGAGTGGCCATGCCTTCTCCTCACAGCGGCGCAAAGAGAAGCGTGGGGTTGGACTGGAACAGCAACTCCTGCACCGCGACATAGTCGAAACTCTTGGACCGCAAGTTCGTCGTCACGCGCGCGACACTCGTCGTGAACTTGGGCACTTTGGTCGTGTCGCGCTTTCTCCCGTCGTTGCGCACGAGGCCCTCCCACCCGTTGACGCCGCAGAGCGTGAGCCACTTGGTTTCCTTGAGCATCAGCGGCGCGTACTTCTTTTGGACCACGGGGTCGTCGATCGCCTCGAGAAACGTCGAGAGTTTGTCGTAGCTCTTGTGGGGCTGCAGAGAGACAGGAATCAGTCTCGCCCACCCACATCCCCCCGTTCAACAACCTACGCGGAACCAAAAGACGAGTCCCATCTCTTCCTTGAGCGTGAGGAACTCGAGAAAGTCGGCGTCAAAGCACATATACCGGTAGTCAAAGCTGCTCTTCTGGAGCACATTGTGCTTGTCAAACACCCTAGCGAGAAGAGCAGGCTCGTCCAGTCAGTTTGCCCGAACACTTCTCCTCTCTCACTCACCACTTGCGTTCCGTGTCAAAGATGAGCACGGCCGGATCGAGCACGTCGCGTGGGATGGCCTGGTACGTGCGCTCGAGCTGCGTGATCGAGAGGAAGATGGTGCGTTGATTGGACGGTGCGTGAGGCCACTGGAGCGACGCAGGCCGTGGGAATGACCCGTGTGCATGGGCGATAAGGAGCCGCTGACTGCGGGTGCTGTGCAGCTGTGTGAGTTCCTTGGTGATTGCTTCAACATGGGTCCTTTGCTCGTGCTTGGTCGCCTGCTGCAGCCGCTGGAGCCGACTCTCTTTCATGGTCAGCTCAACGAGCCGCGCCATGAGCTGCTCGGGCTGGAGCTTGGGCTCGTATGCTTTCCGCGCCTTGAGCTCGGCGCGTAGCTCGCTCGTGGACATGGCCCACGGATCGAGGATCTTACCCAGCGACGCGAACCGTAGGTAGATTGTATCATTGTGCGAGATGTCTACAGACAGCACACTGTATTGAGGGCACGACACGCGACTGGTTCAAACAGAGAGAAGCCACACGCACAGTAGCCGTCGAGGGTGCCGTCGAGCCGTAAGATGCGGCCCTTGAACGTGTAGAACTGCTCCGACGGTGAAAGCAGCGCGTACGCACTCTTGGTGATGGCCCACTGCGACATGAGAAAGTACCGCAGATCCTCAAGCGTTGCCGTGGGCCGCACCAGCGTCTGGAACTTGACTTGCTTGAACACTGGGGTCGCGTACGAAGAAGTCTCGGCATTCGTGTTGTCGAACACCGCGATCTGACACGTCGCGACGTAGACCGTGATCGTCTCGGACGCCGTCATGGGTGGCGCCCCAGGCCGCTTGTTCCTTGGCGGCGACACCGCACGCGATGGAGACGCGTCCGTCCTTTCGACGCCCATGGCAGAGATCTCGGGATGACGAGTGGAGACGTTCGAAAATAGATCTCGAGGTCGAGAGGCCGGTGCGTAGCAGCGGAAGACACGGAGCGATCGTGTGGCATTCTGGTGGCGGCGAGACGTGCGTAGAGCCGCGACTATTCACACGGTGCGCTACTTCCATGCGGGTCCATTCCCCCTGGTTCTTGTGTCACTTCAACTCCTCAACGTCACAGATACGGGTCTGGGTTTCCCGAAAACGGGTTTGTGAATTCCCACGGGTCCAGCAGACGGACTCGATCTTTGCGCTCCCAAACCCGCGATAGGTCAACGTGGCAGATGCCGACTTGCCCACTCTTATTCGGCAATTTATGTTGCGCAAGTTGCAGGATAGCAACTGTAGCGTGTAGATGTGTAAATACTGAAACTAGATGCTATGCCACGGG
This sequence comes from Pythium phragmiticola, assembly GCA_023335935.1. Lineage (NCBI taxonomy): Eukaryota > Oomycota > Peronosporomycetes > Pythiales > Pythiaceae > Pythium > Pythium phragmiticola. The sequence continues at coordinate 26,337 of JAADWA010000177.1, forward strand.
GGAGCAAGTGCGAGGGGAGAGGGAGGAGGAGGTCCCAAAGCCGCCCTAGGCAATCGACGAAGAGACCACCAGCGCGACTACCGACGATGGACAAGGCGCTGCTCACGCGCGCCACGAGCAAGGATGACACGCCGACGCCTGGGTACCTCTACGGCGAGATCGCGCGCATGACGCAGCACAGCTACGACACGTGCTCGAAAGTCATGGAGTTTCTTATTTCGCGCGTCAAGAACAAGCACCACACCATCAAGTACAAGGCCCTGCAGGTCATCAAGCACGTGTGCCCCACGGGCCGCGTCGACTTTAAGCGCGAGATGCAAAAGCACATTCCGACCATCAAGGAGTGTCTGCGTACGTTCCTCTCTCTCTCTCTCTCTCTGGGTCTCCTCTCCGTCGCTGACGTTCTATTTGGTACAGAGTTCCGCGGGCCGCCGGATCCGTTGAAAGGCGACGAGTACTACCGCCGCGTGCGTGACGCCGCCAAGGAGTGTCTCGACGCGATCTACGACACAGACAATGCGCAGGGACTCGGCAGCATGGGCATCTCGGCGCGTATCCAGGGCGTGGGCAATCCGGCCGACCAGGCGTCGGGCGGCTCGGGCTGGGGCGCCAAGCTGCCCTGGGGGAAGAGCGACGCGAACTCCAACAACATGCCGCCGCCGTCCAACATTGGCAACCTCCCGAGCTACAACAACTCTGGCGGCTTTGGCGGTGGCGGCTACGGCGGCGACCCGAATGGCGGCGGCGGCTATGGCGGCCCCAGTGGCGGGTACGGAGGCCCAGCGCCCGGTGGTTACGGCGGTGGCGGTAGCCAGGGTTACAATGGGCCACAGGGAGGCTACGGTGGACCTTCGGGTCCTGCGTATGGCCAGTCTGCGCCGCCGTACTCGGACACGCCCGGTGGGTACGGTGCGCCACCGGCCCCGTTTGGCGGACCGTCTCAGTTTGGTGGCCCACCCGTGAACGACCAAAAGATTGCCGGCTTTGGCAACCCAATGTATCAGGATCCGAGAGGTAATGAGGAGGAGATCACCATCTTATTTGGAGGGAAAACTTTAGCTCATGGAGGGCGAACTGTGTAGATGAGAAGAGCGGCTTCTTCAAGGGGCTCGCAGAGAAGGCAGCGTCCAAGTTTGCCAAGCCCGAACCTCGTCCAACGTTTGGCAGTGCGCCGCCCGGGTCGGCGAATGCGCCGGACGGCTGGAGCTTTGCGACGAACCGCGGCCCGACGAGCGGCGCCTACGGCATCTCGGCGGGCGGCACGTACAACCCGAACGAGACGTACCAGCCGGGCGGTGGCTACAACATGGGCAACTCGACGTACGGTGCGAATGACCAGCAGCAGTCGCAGATGACCCAGCTCAAGGAGAAGGCGTACGATGGCGACCGAAAGAAGGGCCGCGTGGGCGGTGCGTGGACGCTCGAGTCGGCGGCACCGGCTCCGTCGAATCCAGCACCGGCGCCTGCGCGCGACAACCGTACGCAGAGCTTTGGGGGCGATGGGCGCAACCGCGCGTCGTCGCGCAGCTCTGAATACGGATACCAGCCGCAACAGCCCAAGCAGGACTTCGGTCTCGCTCCAGCGCCGCCACCGCCCACGCGCCAGACGTCTGGTGCGCAGTCGGATGGCAACTATGAACGCGGCTTGGTCACGGCGCTGTGTGCGCCTGGTGGGATGCGTGCGATTCCCCCCAAGGACAAGCTCGACGGCTTTATCAAGAGCGCGCTAACACTCGACGCTGAAATTGTCGGGCCCATGCTGGAAGACTGCTTGGCCGATGCACAGTGGACTGTCGTGTCTAAGGCGCTTGCGACGATCGACGCGCTGATCAAGGCCGACGGCTGCGAAGAGTACACGGACTACTTCACTGAGAACTTTGGCGAGATCGAGTCGTGTGCCAAGTCTGACAAGGCGGCCGTGCGGGACCGAGCGGTCAAGATTCTGAACCACTTGGGCCAGGGCTCGTCCGTCTCAGCGTCGGCACCACCGCAGCAGGCAGCAGCGCCCACTGCCCGCGCGAGCCGCTCAAGACCTGCTGCTCCTGCACCAGCATCGGAGCCAGACCTTCTGGGCTTTGGTGATGACGAACCGAGCGACGATGGTGGCAGTCTCTTCTCGGGCTTGCAAGCTGGTGGTGTAGCCACGCCTATTGCGGCGGCGCCAACGCCCGCTCCTGCTGCAGCTTCTAGCACCAATAGCGTTCTCGACATGTTTGGCGGTCTGAGCTTGCAGGGAAGCGCGCCAGCTGCGGCGCCTCCCGCTGCGCCTCCTACTGCACCTCCGACGCCCCCCGCGGCTCCTCCTGCAGCTCCTCCCGCGGCTCCGCCGGCTGCGCCATCGATGACGAGCACATCGTCGACGTCATCGTCGCTGATTCTGGATCCGCTGCTCGAGCCCGTGTCGGTCGCGCAGACTGTGAACCGCGGCTTGGGAGCGCAGATGAACATGAACATGGGTATGATGAACCCGCAGCAGATGCAGATGCAGCAAATGGCGCAGATGCAGCAGATGCAGCAAATGCAGTACATGCAGCAAATGCAGTACATGCAGATGCAGCAAATGCCGGGCATGGGCATGGGTATGGGCATGGGTATGGGTATGGGCATGGTGGCCCCAAGCGGCGTTGGTATGGGCTCGTCCCAGGTCATTGGTGCGGCCATGACGCCGATGGGGTACATCGCCAAGACCATCCACGAGCCGACCGAGGAAGCCGCGACGTCGGACACGGGATTCAACTTCATGAACAACAAGAAGGATGACTCGTTCAACTTCATCAAGGACGCCATGAAGAACGGCTGAGCGCTCCACGTGTAAATTATACCTCCTCCGTTTTGGCCACGCGCGTGTGTGCGATGACTGAAGTCGTACTGCTTGAGTCTCTTCAAAGTAAAGGTTCGTCGTAGAGAAGTGGAACCCCTGAGGAGCTGCCGGCAATGCATTCATCTGACCCAAATACAAGATAAACCCACGACCCGTACCGCTTTCACAACACTAGAACCTCGCCCTCGTCTAGCTGAGCTTGCATGTTTTCGTTGATGGCATGCAGCGTCCGCTCGAGCAGTCTTCCACCCATGTGTGAACCGACTTCATCTTCACCCACGAGTTCAAGTAGATTGCGCATGGTCTCGACGAGTTGCTCCAAGACCTAACACCGACAAAGTAGAAAAAAGCGCTACGTTTGAGACTGCTCAATTCCCCTGATACTCCAAGACAGAACTCACAATGGTACAGTACGGTGTTTCCACGGTGTCGCTCTTGCCCCAATCTGTTGTGTTCGTCGCCCGCTCGAAGCACATTCGCAAAATGACTTCTCGTCCGAGTCAGCGGACTGAGTGGATATCCAAACGGAAAACGTCCCCCAAGCCCCCTCACCTTCAATGATTCCTTGCTGCCGTACTTCACTTGTCGCGTCGCCCATGTCCAAAACTGTCGTGATCACCATCGCCACGAGGTCACCAAAGACTCCTGCAGTACTTGCTTCCTTGCAAACACTGCCCACGATCTCAGCGGCCTCTTGGTCCGTATGCGCCACCATCGCGACCTCCAACGCCATCATCCAGCCGTCAATGTCATCTTCCTTGTCTTCCACTCCCGCTGGACTGGCCGGGAACATAGCACCGCAGATATCTTCTTGCTTTGCGTCCACACTGCGCGGCGCTTGTGCCTGCCCCCACACCTTCGCGCAATCCGTTGAACGGTCGGCGACGACACCAAGCGAGCGCTTGACGTTGCCAGCGTTCCCTTCCCATTCATAGCGCATGGCGAACGTCGCGCAGACGAACCGAAGCAGCGGTGTTGCCTCCATTGCCCCTCGCGCGTTCGTTTGGACTTTGCCGCCCCCAAATTCAGGCAACTTCAACCTCCCCTCTTTTGGAAATGAATCACCCTTAAGCAGCAACTCCAAATAGGAATGTATATTATTACTGTGAGAGAGTGAAGGAAGGTTGCTGTTTCTACTGCACGCAACAGTCGTCTTTCGCCAACTTTCCTTTCCGCACTGCCGCCACGGCTTCTTTCGCTTCGACCTTCTCGCGCAACGCCGAAAAAAGCGCTTTTTTGTTGCTCAGTTCGTCCTGCAGCGCACGCAGTTCCTCATCCTGTTGCTCTTTCATGCGACGGATTTCCTACGCACATGCATACAAAAGTCAAATCAACACATGTCACACAGAAATGCACCATCAAGCCCGACGCACCTGGATGGTCTTGTCCTTGAGCGCCTCTTGCTCGTCTTGGTACTGGATCTGCAACTCCGTGAGCTGCGCCTGGCCGTCTTTCTCCAAGCGGAAGATCTCCTTCATGTGCTCCGTGTCCTGCTCGCCGAGCTGGCGCTCGAGCTCGACCACTTTTTGCAGCAGTTGTTGCTGCTGCTCAAAGAGCCCACGCTCTTCCTTGTGGAAATTGCGCTCCGTGTCCAGCAGCAGGCGACGCGACTCAAGCCGCTCGTTTTCACGGCGCGTGACGACGTCCTGTTGCGCATCTTCAAGCCGCTTGCGGTCCTGCTTGGCCTCTTCCAGCTGGGCGTCCAAGCGGTCCGTGGCCTCTTTGTGTAACGCCGCGAGCCGCTCGATCTGGAGCTGGGAACGCTCAATCTCGCCGTGCTTGCTGTCAATCTCCTGGCGTAGCGTCGCTTTTTCGTCGGCGATCCGCTCGGCGATCGCCTGAAGTGCTCGCTCGTACGACTCTTTTTGCTGCGACAACACTTCCTGTGCGGCCTTGACCTTGCCTTCGAGCAGACGCAACGCCTGCTTGGCCGTCGCGATTTGCGTGCTCAGCTCGGCTTCTTTCGAGCGAAAGACCGTCTTGACGAGCGTGCCCCACTCGAGCAGGCCATCGACTAATTTCTCGGCGAGAAACTCGGCCAGCACTTCGCTCGTGGCCGGACCCAGCGAGCGTTCTTGGTACTGCGCGACCGTCTGCTCGATCCGAGATCGCGCGTCCGCGAGTCGCTCGTGTAAGACACGTGCGCCGTCATTGTCGGCACCGCCATCACTGTCAGCTTTGAGCAGTGCGTTCATGTCGACGAACTCGTCCTGTTCCGGCGTCACGTACAGCTCCTTGAGCAACGCTTCGTTGAACGCTCTCGAGACGCGGTCGTTTCGCTCCAATGCATCCTTTAGGTACTCGAGCATAAAGTCGGAGAGTTGAAGCGCGTAAACTTGAAGCACGTCGCTGTTTTGGAGGTCGTCACTTGCGAGTCGAGCTTCAGCCACCACTCGCGCGGCCTCGTACACGCGATACGCCGCTTCTTCGTCCAGCGGTGGCGTGGACATTCCACCATTTACGAGTACAGCCTCTATGGAGAACAAGAAAGAGCATGAGTAAGCAACATCCAGTTAAGCAGCGAAACGTTTCCCCATAAGACTCACGGAAAAGTTCGGCGGCCTGCGTTTCAAAGTGCGTCTTAAACACCTTCTTGGCGGTGTCCAGTGCCTCTTCGCATTGGCTTTCGACGACGCGGTCCCAGACGCTCGAGATCACGGGGCTCGTGCCGCTATTGAATGCCTCGACATAGCTCTCGGCGAGCGTCACGAGCATTCCGCCGTTGAGCACACTCGCCATCATGCGCTTGGGCTTGAGCGACGTCGAGATCTTGCGCTTAAGCGCGGTCATTTGCTCTCGGAATTCCGGGCGAAGCGTTTCGTACGGTTGCTTGAGCAAATTACGAAGCAAATTCTCGTCGTTCAGCGGTCGCACCATGGTCAGGCAGTCGCGGTTCGGGAAAAACGTCGCGAGCAAGGCACGGATTTTGTTCTTCTGGACGACTTCGTCATTGACTTCGGGTTGCGGCTTGAGGGCGCTTTCGAAATACTCGCGCGGCGTGACCACGCGGCCTTCTTCTTGGAGTTGCAGCGTAAAGTCGCGAACGACCCAGAGGAAATCCGGAAAGAACGCGGCGAGATCCGAGCCTATTCATACACACACACCCCAGTCGTATCAGGATTATGCTGGATAGATTCCATCACAGTACGGGCGCTTCTTACCATCAGACGATTGGTCTCCGCTGCGCTGCGCCTTGGTCTGAATGTACTTGGTGAGATGAACGACCAGCGACAGATCTTCAATCGCGTTCGAGTCGATGACACCGCGGCTGTTGTAGATAAACAGCGACGACAGCAGCAGCGCGAGCGCGAAAATGCGTGTGTCTTGGGTCTGCGATCGGTCGGTCGAACCCAGTCCTTCCGTGTCCATGAACACGATCGTCGTGTCCTTTTTCAAGTGGCGAAACATTTCCTCGTCTTGTAGCGCCGGGTCGGACGCCGCTACGGGTTGGCCCCAGATCCAAATGCCCTTGGTGCACGCGTTCACCGTGGCGCCGACGTTAAACATGGCGTCCGCGTGGTCCCTGCCGAGCAGCAAGTTGAGCAAGTACGACTTGCCCGTGCGGTAGAGACCAGCGATCGAGACGACCGCGACCGCGCCGCGGATCTGCTGGAGGTACTGCACGGCCTCCGGGGAGACTTCGAACGTGCCGTCGTCCGAGAGCATCACAAACGGCAGTGGCGCCGTGAGCTCCACGGGCTTAGTGGCGTCATGGGAGGCGCCTGTCTCTGCCTGCGGCTGCACGCGCAGCGTCAGTGCGGCGTCGGCCATGGTCATTATTGGGACCTTGGCTTCGATGAGAAAAAAGGTTCGCTGACGATTTCTGGCTTTCGTTTGGGTCAGAACGGTTTTTAGAGAAACACCAGTGAAAAATGAACCCATTACGGTCCCGAATTTGAGAATGTTATTTACGGAACGCACGCGAGAATATTCCGAATAAGAGAGCAATATCCCGTGCGACTAGCTATAGTACTCACTTGAAGCGCGTCGGTGGAGGAGTTACGAACTTATCCACCGGCGCCTGAGTCGGCGCACTGGGCATCTTGGGTGTTGCCGTGCGGACGCCCTTGATCGCGCTGTACACATCCAAGCGACCGTGTCCGTACATGTTGTTAGGCCACATCGCGACGGTCGTGTTGCCGCAGGTATTGGTCGGGAGCAATGTCTGGACGGTTGTCGAGGTCAAGCGCTTACGGACCTGCTCGAGCGTGAGGTTGGGTTCGTTGTGGAGCAGCAATGCGATCGCTCCCGTCACGTGGGGGGCCGCAAAGCTTGTGCCGGAGCTGACGGCGTAGTAGTCGCTCAACACGTCGTACGACGACAGCACGTCCTCCCCAGGCGCCGAGAGATCGGGCTTGACGCGACCGTCGATAGTCGGTCCCTTGGACGAAAAGCCCGCGAGCCCGTCTGCAGACGTTGTCGCGCCGACGCCAATCACGTCAGGGTAATCACCGGGCGAATTGGCCCGATTGCACTGACCATCGTTGCCCTGCGCAAAGACCGGGATAATGCCAGCCTTGACCCACGCCGCGATCGCCTCGGCGAAGAACGGGTCCCCGGGGTTTCCTCCCCACGAGTTGTTGATCACGCGCGGCGCCTTGCTACAGTCTGCCGCCGAGCCGTCGGGCTTGGTCGGGCACAACATGAACTGCGCACACTCGAGCAGGTCGGCGTCTGGGCAGTCCTTGGTACGGCACCCGCGGCACGAGACCCACGAGGCGCCGGGCGCGACGCCAATGTCGTAGTTACCGGCGATCGTGCCCATCGTGTGGCTGCCGTGTCCAGCGTCGTCGTGTGGGACCAAGGTCTTCAACTCGGGGTCGAACCAACTGTAGGCGCCGCCAAAGTTCTTATTGAGCGCTTCGTGGTTGATGTTCACGCCCGAGTCGATGGCGCCCACCCTCACACCCTGGCCCATGTTGCCCATGTCCCACACTGCTGGCGCATTGATCTTCCAGACGCCCCACGCCGTCCCCGGGTCGTTCTGGTACCACATTTCCTTGAGCTTGCGGCTTTGCTTGTTCGTCTTGATCTTGGGGAGAAGGTACGCACGGGCCTCACGGACCGACTCGACACCGGGCAGCACCGCGATCTTCTCGACGAGCTCGATCGTTGCTCCCTTGACGGACGCGAGCGGCGCGATCCAAAAGGTCTTGACCTCCACACCAGTGGTGGATTCCTTGACAAAGAGATCGGCCAGCGGCTGAAGAGCCGCAGCGTGGACCGTGGAGAGCTCACTCTTCAAAGCCGTGATGCGAGCCCCGCGGTCTTCGGTGGCCGCCTCTTGGTGCCGCTCGGCGACATTGTACGCCGGCTTCATACGAATGATGAGATCCACGGTTGGGGACGAGGCCAACTTGCGGTGGACGCTACGGTCCACGACCGAGGCACCAGTCACAGCGATACCCACGGCGACGGCGAGGCTTGTTGAGATGAAAAGCTTCATCGTATTGTCTTGGGCTTGGACTGGAGGAGGCTTGGCAGAGAGGTGTCAAGATTGGCAATGAGGAGGATCACTCGGCCGATGTTCAGCGATCGAGTGATCCTCCTCACTGTGTGAGGAGGCTCCTCACAGCCGACGGTCGGCTGCCAACGGTGATGCGCGTGGCGGGCGCGTGCACAGAACCCATAGAATCGTCAGAGTGATAAAGTCGCCCGTCCACTCGTGCACGCGTTTGGTTAGTCACGAGTCGTGACTCACGAGACACGTGTGCCATCGATCTGATGAGTGTTGTCATGACTAATAAAGGAACTTCATAGTTTACAGTACGGGAATGAGAATGCCTGTTGTTGGTGCGGATGGGGAAGGACAGATCGTTGAAGATAGGACTCAGATTCTCTCACAAACTGTAGTGCAAAACCGCGGGAACCACTGGATGATCCAGTGGTTCCCGTGGTTATGTTTTTAAGGGGTGTGGGCTTCAAGCGGCGGGAATACCGACCGATCCCGTAAATATCCCCCTGCAGCTACACACAGACAAACAAAACAACTGAGTACGTACTGTAGCTGATCTCCCTTTTGTTACTCTTCTGATACCCTACTACTGTATTGCCGTCAACGTTTTGTTACGGACGGCATGGGTGCGAAACTCACTGAAATCACGCACAGGAGAACCGTGTTTGAAGCCGCTGCACCATTGACGAGGAGCAACTACTGATAGGAGCCAGAGTGCTATCTCCAGTGGGTACTACCAGTGCTGTACAGGTAGAAGTTGGTCACGCGTTCGGATCTGAGAATGGGAATCTGCCCCTCGCCAAATGAAACTGATTGGTAATCGGTTCCAACACCTCAATGAGTACAGGTACTACATATACATGCATCCCTGTTCTCACCTTGTCGCCATCACGCATGCTTCGTTCCCCGATTTATACTGTACTCAGCATTACGCGGCGGTGAGACCTGTATGAGTCAGCAATCTTGCTGGGCCGCATCTGGGTTTCAGAATGCCCGCAGTTCATCGCATGACTGACCGCAAACGAGTGATCAGTCTTTATTTACGGCGATCAACCTTCCATTAGTTACGGATGTCACTCAACTGAGGTTCAAGACGACATCTCCTGCAACGCAAACGAAGAATCCTCCACCATGGTGCTACTGCTTACGCGGGCTTCGCGCATTGCGCCGCCTCTACGCACCACCCACGCAGCGTCTGTGAGGTCGTGCCTTCGGCCAGCGCGTTATTCCCGCTCCGCGGACGGCACCGTCGCTCGCCCGGGAGGCGCGGCCCCGGACAACGTGCTGCTCGCGAGCCTTGGGTTCGTCGCTGGCGGCACGGCCGTGACTACGCTTTGTCGTCAAAGCGACAAGCAACACGCTCTGTACGATGAGCTACAGCGTGTGTTCTACCGCAACGGCGATGACTCTGTGACGGGCCAACTGCGCATGGCGTACCAGTCGTTCAAGCGAAGGGCCCAGGCCGAGGTTTGTATGTTGGTGGTGATGCATTGGTGACACAACTAGTAACACGAGGTCTATCTCCAGCTGCAGGACGAGAATTCGCGTGTTGTCGCCGCGCTTATCGCCGCGAACGTTGGCATCTGGGGACTCTGGCGCGTCTCGTTCCGTCACCCGACGCTGCACCGCTTCATGTGGCGCCACTTTGCGTGCTCGTACAGTGCCGTCGTCGAGGGCAAGCGAGTGCACACACTGCTGACGTCTGCATTCAGCCACATCACGGTACCGCACATTGGCATCAACATGTTTATGCTGTGGCAGTTTGGCTCGCACATCCTCGCGCCGAAAGACGCCATGGACGCGTGGCTCAACAGAGCACTCGCTCGCTCTCGCACAGTCGATTTCATGAGAGGCTCCTGGTCTTCCTCGGCATCGCTGCCACAGCTGCTGTCGCTCGACAAGTTCCTCACGCTCTACGTGTCGTCGGCACTTGCGTCCTCGGTGCTTAGCATTGCCGCCTCGCGCTTCCGTGGCACCCCCGCCAGTGAGTAATTGGTCCATCCCTCGTGCCCTCTTGTCCTCACTAACGACGCCTCTCTACGTAGCCTTCACGATCGGAGCCAGTGGTGCTGTGATGGGCGTGCTCACTGTCTACTGCCTGCTCTTTCCGGAGCGGCGCATGATGCTCTATGGGTTCATTGACCTCACGGCTGCGCAGCTGCTGCAGCTCATGACCGGCGTCAACCTCGTTGGTGCAGGGTTCCAGCGCAGCCTCCACATCGATTTCACGGGCCATTTGGGCGGACAGATTACAGGCCTCGCCCTGCACGAGAAGGACACTCCTCGTTTCGCATAGAGACAGAACAACACAGAGGAGGAGGGGAACAGAAAGGCACTGTCGCAACCAGAAGTGATACTTTCTTGTCTTGTCTTCTGTATGCGTGATGATCTCCACCGTCAGAGCACGGCCTCACTCCATCCATTTCGCCTTTTCTTTGCCTTGGTTTTCTTCTACGCCTCGGATGATTCGTCGAATCGACCTCTCGCCTCCATACCAACAAGAATTTACTCGGCCTGCTCCAGGTAGTCCTTGACTTCTGCAGGAGTCAGCACGCGGAACTTGCGGTCGTCCTTGATGACCGCGACTTCGATGTTGTTCGCGTCCATCTATTCACGGTAGACGCCATCAGTGCTTTCCATTGTTCCCACATGATAGATCTCCCTTCTCAGAAGTCAGAGTCCGTACCTCGCCCTCGAAGCTCTCGCGAAGCGTGAGCAGCGCCGTGTGGATCGCATCTTCGATCTCGAGGTCGTCATTGTAGCGCTATCCACACAGACAAACGCCATCACTCAACTCGCCTGTCTCTCCAGACTATGCACCTCCATATAAACGTACTCGCTCCAAAAAGGTCTTGGCGTTCTCCGAGTTCTTGCCAATGGCCGTGGCCTTCCAGCCAAAGTACGTGCCCGACGGGTCGATCTGGTAGAGCTGCGGGCCGTCGTCGTCGTAGCCAGCAAAGAGCAGCGACACGCCAAACGGACGCACACCACCGGACTGCGTAAACTCCTGCATGATCGCCGCCAGTTCGCGCACGAGAATGCTCGCCGGTGCGTGCTCACGGTACTTTTGAAAGTACGTCTGCGCCTTCTTCCGGGCCTTGCGCACGAGCACGCGGTAGTCCGGGCCCATGCCGCTGTACACGATGCCCGCCGGCTCGGCCAGCGTCGCAATCTTCTTGTGCGATTCCTCATCGACGAGAATCGTCGGAAGCTTCTTCTCGGTCGCAATCACGACGCCATTCTTGCCTATTCAGTAGACCAGTCAACATCTCCCACCAGAGAGAACAAGACTAAGCAGCCATGAAACGCACACTTGATGCCGAGCGACGGGTGGCCGCGGTTCACGGCGTTCAGCGCGTATTCGATCTGGAGCAGCTTGCCCGATGGGTTGAAAGTCGTCAAACTGAACGAGTATGCCGAGTCCGCCATCTAGCAATTCGGGGAGGAAGAGGCCGATACAAGCCGCGAGAATGCGTCAGCAACTGCACACAGCACCACACTATATATCACAAGGGACCTATGAGGCGCAGCGGGCATGGGTGCGCCGCTGTGCGCTGCATATTCCCTTACACTCGCATGATCTGGAGCTCACCTTTGCCGATCCTTGATCTTCTTCACTCTCCCCCTTAGCAACAAAATCCAAAAAGCGCTTGAATAACCGGTATGAGAATCGGTATTTTCATGAAGTAACGATAAGGAAGATCGCGCCACTTCACAATGTTTGAAGGTCTTCTATTGAGAAGTACACTGTAGTCAGCTTGAAGTGGCTTCAATGGAACCAGTTAAAGGCATTCCAGTGCCGCAAGGGAGATTTCCACATGCGACAGTCGATTTCCGACACTACCTGCTTTCCCGCAGCACCACTTGTCACGCACACGCTTATTTACCATGGCTATAATAGTAACCATTCGCTACAGTACGGTACCGGTCCGTGAATACCAGAATTTTGCGCACCTCTTATTTGTTCACACTGGCTGCCTATGGATGCCACCGATACCACCAAGAAACATGGACTTTCTCTTCAACGTCGAGATCAACACTGTCGAGACTGTCGACCTGCCGCATGTGTGACGCGCACCTGTGCCGACGCCTCACGCCTCCACAAGCCAACTGAGCCCAAGTCTCCTATCATGGCCTCTTATATACGCAAGGGTACTGTATGAGATGGCTTCTCCATCACTAAGTACGCCTTCTTCAGTTAATCCCGGAATACGAACCTAGCAATAGCTACGCTTCCGCTGCCATTTTCATTGTGCGATCGTCATGGCGTCGTGGACGCTGCGCGGCGCGGCGAAGCGCGTCTGGAACTACCTGTTCTTTGAGCGGAACCCAATCGTACAGGTACTATTGCTCCTTGCCACCAGCACTGCGCGCTCTCCTTTTCCTGAGTATAGATCCCTCGTAGATCCTCTATGTCGTGCTCATGCTCTACCTCAAGTACGCCTTCGTCCTCGAGGCGTATCCGTACCTCCCCAACAGCTACGTGGGGGAGCACCACAAGTGGATCACGCTCGCGCTCTTCCTTTCAGCATTTGGACTCTTCATCTACATGAGCTGCAGCGATCCCGGCGTGATCACACCGGAGAACGTCGACCAGTTCAAGAAGTATCCGCACCACCCCGTGCTCTTCCCCGAGCAAAAGTTCTGCCGCACGTGCAAGACGCCCAAGTTCGTATACAGCGCCAATGCTTGATGAGCTCAGTGTATCAGAACTGATTCGTATCTGCTGCGTAGGCTGCCGCGGTCCAAACACTGCCGCGCGTGCAACCACTGCGTCGCCCGCTTCGACCACCAGTACGTAGTGCCATTCTTTCCCCCCCTTCTCGATTCGCCGATTGCTCACTTGGGTCTGGAATTGTAGTTGCAGTACGCTCCAGCGTGGTCCATTCGACTGATATCTCACCAAGTTGAGGGAACTGACATGCTTGTCGTTTGCAGTTTGGTTTAGTTCGTGTGTCGGCGTCCACAACTACGGAGCCTTCATTCTCTTCTTGCTCGCGCAACTCGCCGTCGCACTGGAAGCCTTTTACGTCTCCACGAGCGTCTTCTTCACACAGGTACACAGCCAAGACGTGTGGGCCCGTCAAGCCTTTTCCATGATGTTCTCATCACGTTATGCGTAGGCGCTCGATATCGCCAAGGACGACAGCGACGAGCAGTTCCGAGAAGCGCTCCACTTTGTCATCGCGGTGCGTGTACTATCCTTGTCTCTCTCCGCGTCCGCCTCTCTTGCACTTTCTCACCCTCGTGCTTCTTACAGACCAACCAGCAGTTGGGCGTGGTCGCGGCCATGGGGCTGATGGTTGCGGTCGTGCTGTGGGTTTTCCTGCTCGTACAGCTGCGGCGCATCGCGCTCAACATCACGGCCGCCGAGTCGTTCAAGCGTGACGCGCTCCACATGCAGGCCGACCCTGATAGCGCCAGCGGCGCTCGCCGGCTCTTCAACATGCTTGTCTCCTCACTGCCGGATACGCAGGCGGAGCTCTCGCGTGCCGACCAGAAGAAGAACCTCGACGCGTCCTGGGGCGGGCTCTTCTCGCCCGACACGATCCTCAACACGGAAGAGCGGTTCACGGCCGCTGACGTGGACTTCAACCCGTACCATCTCGGCGGCTTCTTGCGCAATTTCGCAGACGCCTTCCAAGGACGAGCTGCTCGCAAAAGCAGGAGTAGCCTCGCCCAGAAGAAACTCGAGTAAGCAGAAATCAACAGTAGTCGGGAACAGTACACGAGTCATATAGAAAGTATTACGAAGTACGAAGGAAGCCTAGGTCTGAAGTGTATGGTGGTGGCGTCAACAGAAGAGAGAGACGGCTCCTCGTTTAGACCGAGACCATCGACGTATCCGAGTCCCGCTTCGCCATTGACGTGGACGACGACGAGCTGCCGGTGAGCGTACGGTTCATGGCGATCGTGGTCTGCACCGAGAGCACGGCCGCGCGGAACTTCTTGCGCGCGTGGAAGCGACGCAGCTCCGTGAGTGCGCTCGTGAGCGGCACGTTCGCGACCTCTTCGCCCGTGATCCACTTGTGGTTCAGCAGCTCTCCAGCGTCCGCTCTACATGAATCAAAACCAATTAACAGTGAGTTCCCGTCTCTTCCACACTTCACTAATTCAACGTACCGCTTCGTCGGGTCTGTCACGAGCATGCGGCCGATAAAGTCCTTGGCATCCTGCGAGACATTGTCCCAGTAGGGCGAGTCGAACTGGTACTTGCCCTTGCGGATCTTGCGGAACAGAATGGGCTGCGAATCGTCATGGAACGGCGGGTACCCGGCCAGCAAAATGTACGTGATGATGCCAATGCTCCAGATATCCACGGGTTTCCCGTACGACTCGCCCTCGAGAATCTCGGGCGCGACGTAGCCGGGCGTGCCACACGTCGTGACGAGTCCCGTGTCGTCGCGCTCGACCTTTTTGGCGAATCCAAAGTCGGCGACTTTGACCGACGCGTCGTCCGTGGCCGACGTGAGCAGCAGGTTCTCGGGCTTGAGATCGCGGTGCACGACGTCCTTGTCGTGGCAGTACTTGATGGCATCGAGCAGAATGCGCACCAAGTCGCGCGCCTCTTTCTCCGAGTAAAACGTCTTCTCGACAATGCGGTCAAACAACTCGCCGCCGCTCACAAACTCCGTGACCAAGTAATAGTGCTCGGGCTCGGCGAAGAACTCGCGCAGCGTCATGATGTTGGGGTGGTCCATGGCCTTGAGGATTTCCACCTCGGTGAGAATGGCCTCGTCGTCCTCGGCCGACAGCTCCGACCGCTTGATCACTTTGATGGCGTACTTGGTCTTGGTGATCTTGTCGGTCGACTCGCGCACGACCGAGTACGAGCCCGAGCCAATGACCTTGCCCATCGAGTAATAGTCCTTGACGTTACCACGACGTGGCTCTGTGGCACCTGCAGACGAGGACGTGGCGTCATTCTTCTGGAGGACCTGCACAGCGGTGGAGTCCCCCGCGGCGGGCTTGCGCGGGCTCGCCGGCGGACTGGGCGGTGGGCCGCGGTTCTGAGAGAGGCAGAGACAAGGGCGTGAGGAGAAGAGAGGAGGAGGGAGGGAGGGGAGGCAGACACGACGATACCTTCCAGCAAAACAAGCAGTCGATGCAGCCCATGGTGATCGTGGCGAGGGGAGGAGGAGAGGAGGAGGAGGAGGAGGGAGTTGGCGTTGGCGAGTGCGCAGAAGAGGAAGTTACTGTTGGCGCCGTTGGCGTTGGCGTGGTGGGTAAGTCGGCGAACCGTCTCGGGGCAAGGTGAAACAAAAAATCAGTGTAGTGGACCACATAAAACATACCCAACCCATCTGATTCGGTAGAGAGAGAATCTGGGCGACCTCAGATTATCAGAAATAGAAAAGCTCTCAGAAAAAAAGAATGGTCCCGAGGTTCGATTTTTTCTCTCTGCATGGTCTTTTCCCAGGAATAGTTCGGTGGGTAGCAGGCATGCCGCGTACTGCACCCGTCATTCTCGATTATTACCTATACTAATGAGTGTCCCCAATCCATTCCCTGGCTTCGACCTGGCGATCCAGCCGATCGCGTACCCTGACGGCCTCGGCGATTCCAACGCTACCAACGCCAACAGTGCCTCCGTCGATGTCGTTTCGGCTCCAGAAGACGTAGAGATCGAGCGCTTGCGGCTTGAGAATGCGCAGTTGCAGCGTAAACTGTTCCAGAAGCAGCAGCAGATCCACCGTCTCATGGACCACGTCAACCGCCTTGCGCGTGTGCTCGGCGAGCTCAAACGATCGCACTCCAAATGAATATAACTGCATCTGCCCACATATACTTGTGATCACAAATACTTGTATTGAATGCTGCTGATCTGCCGCTTGATCTCTGCGTTCGCGATGCGCAGCTCCACGAGTCGTCGGTACTGGATCGCCGATTGCCAGCGCATCGTGTTGAGTTGCAACGCCAACAGTTGCAGCTTCTGGTCACGCCGAGTATTGGTGGGCCTCGTGGAGTCACGTGGCATGACCGCACTCAGTCCATTGATTCGTTGCTGCTGCTCCGCCAACAGCCGATGGATCTCAAGGCTTTTCCGTCGGATGGAAGCGAGCTCAGCCTCCATTATTGCGGAGTTGGTCCGTCGTGCCTGTTAGGGGTTTGAAGGGGGCGCCTCTCTCTTTCGAGAACTTGGACATCCCATCCATGGGGAAATATCAAAGAAATATGCGCCTTGTCGCAGGTCAGTTTCTATGAGAGTTTGTTGCCACTGGGCCTCCTAGGTGCGTTTGTATTCTCTCATCGATCAGGTCCGCCAGTTTGCCACGAAGCACCGCCTCCACCTCAACTGCTGTGCTCTTGATTGGAAGGTGTGAAAATCTGAGTAGGAATATTTGTTTTGGAATGTTTCGATGATATCAATGCTGATGAAGACAGAGAGAACAATGAAGGGGTCAAGAGTGTGAGACCACCACCCTTGAACATGGATCGACACATCACCCGCCTTATTTTTATGCTTCTATTAGAACGCGAGCGACTTGCTGGCCATCTGCCAACTGCTCGATCAAGTATCTGCGTTACTCAAAAAAGGGGGCTTGGTTTCCTGCATGGATGCCAGGTCATTCCAATGTATAAGATGGCAGCATGCCCTATACGTTCGGAGTCCCTTGTCACTGCCCTTCTTGTCTCTCCCCCACGCATACCTCTGTTCGCCAGGGTCGAGACTAACCTTCGCATGCGCCACCTTTCGTGAAAGGTGTATAAGTGTCAAAGAGACCAGCCCGCCATGGATGTTGGTCGCGTGGGTGTGAGCGCCGAATTCAGATGCGTGAGGCTTCTTCGTGCTCTGCGCGTAAGGAGGTAGTGGCTCTCCCGTTCTGGGTGTTTCTCTTGCCATCGAATAGAAAGAGAAAGCGCGATTGCCTCCACGCAGTGTTTCTTCAGACAACCCTACTTAGCGAACAGCTCATTCTGCAATCTGCTTCGCCTCAAGTACCCTCGAACGCACTCCTACCCCCACGCCGCCGTCATTCTTCCCTCCTTTACGATGGCTCCTGCTCCGCAACACTTCGAGGCGACGCCAGCTTCGATGAACATGGCAGCGCAAGCGGCCTTTACCGCGATCGTCGGCGACAAGGGCAGGCGCCGTCATTGTGGCGACGAACGACGACGCGATCAACGCACGAGTCGTCTGGAGCGCGTGCATGTCGTATGCTCAACGCGACATGACGAACAACAAGGCCGAGTATCTCGGCCTCATAGCAGGCCTACAAGCTGCG
>JAADWA010000178.1:0-43796 GCA_023335935.1 Pythium phragmiticola
CCCGGAGGCTCCTTCCAACGAAGGCGGCTACAGCGCCGGCGCCTGCTTTGGCTGTGGCAAGACCGGCCACTTGAAGCGCGACTGCCCGTCGAACGTGGGCGGCTTCAGCAACGGTGGCGGCCGCACGTGCCACAACTGCGGCAACGTCGGCCACCTCCGCCGCGACTGCCCCGAGGAGGTCCAGCCGCCAAAGTGCCACAACTGCGGCAACACCGGCCACCTGCGTCGTGACTGCCCCGACGACCAGCGCGAGAGCCGCAAGTGCCACGGCTGCGGCCAGAGCGGCCACTTGCGCCGTGACTGCCCGGAGGACAACGGCCTCGCGGGCGAGAAGTGCTACCAGTGCGGCGGCACCGGCCACTGGGCGCGTAACTGCACCAACCCGCCGGTCTCGGCCTAAGCGCGACGACCGTGCACTGTATGTGAATGCAAAGCCCATTGCGTAGCTTGCACTCGGACGACGACGGCGTGAAGAAGAGGAGAACGGTTGTCGAGACGTGTTCAAGGAAGAGAGAGACATGGAAGCGCAAAGGGCTCAAAAAGAAGAGAGGGAGAGAGAGGAGACGAAGAGGATATGTATCGTTGCACGGGGCAGGACTTCACCAGTCACTAGTTTTCAATAGGTCACCCCACGCCGCTGTTTGGTCGACCGAAACGACGGCACGCGTGGGTTAGCAGAGAGAGGGAGGAGAGGGGAGTTCGGTATCTGGATATAAACTTATGATCATCTCGATTCTACACAAAAATGGCCCACGCTGTTTTCTGGTCCGTACTACACTAGTATATGCTGCTGTCCCGGGCAGCAAGAGATACTCATGTCACGCGTGACAAGATCTGATGAGCGAAACCTGTTCGGTACCATGGCGACTGTGAGTCTGGAAAGTGCAAGTTCCTATGATGGAAACCGCCCGATGATCCAGTCCCAATCGTCAGTCGAATGTCATGGTCAATACGATCAGTACAGGGATGCGCGCGTGAGGCGCCGAGGCCATTCAGAGAGAGTTGGCGTTCTTGAGTTGAGTTGCCGACGGCGTAATTCGGAGACTGTCCGTTCCTGGACACCATGAATATATCTTGCGGAGAAATTCACACGCAGATCGTATTATTACGGTTTACTTTGGTCCTGTTTACGATCTCGCTACGCGTCGCGATGGTTGCCTTGAAGCAACTACACGAATAGGAGATACCATCGCACTGCAGATCACGTCGGCATGGTCGAGCCGTCCAGTCGCCAGAATAGGAGTCGAAATCGCCACCATGATCAGTCAATCCCTCTGCGCGTGATGATGAGCTCTTCGCTATATTTTCGCAGCTGCTGCTTCAGCCGCTGCTTTAGCAGCCAGTTTGCGATCACGTTCATCCATAAATCGGTCCCAGTCCGTGAGCAGGTTCAGCTTGGCCTGCTCATATACGCATTAAAAAACCGTCATTTGAGCCACTTACTGGGCATCTTTACTCCTCTAATAAGCACCTAAACACGCACCTGGTGTTCGCGTCGAAACTCCCTCTTGTTGGCGGCGCCGAAGCCGATGCCCATGACAGTGAACGCCAGGGAGATGACCGCGAGGCCCGGCAAGACTTGGTACGGCATTTTCACGTGCCCGACTTTTTCCCCGTGACTGTGAGCCGCTCGCTTGACTGTCCCCCACACACTGCACCACCAAACAGATACTCGCGCAACCTTCTAACGACATCTCACAAAGACGTGTGTCCCACATCATGTTCAATGTTGTTCGTGTGTTGCTTGAAGAGAGTGTAGGTCGCACAACTTTTGGCGCCCTTGTTCGAATGCGCGGAATTCCGCACGCGGGTTGGAAACTCAACGTTGTCACGAAGGGAAACTGCGACGCCTTCTCCGCGTAATATCTCGGCGCACACGCATCTTCTCCGCCATATTCTACCGCTAAATGGAAGAGAATACGTCTGCGCTTCCGTCAATGTGCTCTGATGACGTCGTGCGCGTTCCGTGGACGGCACAGCTCGAGGTTTTTGAGCAGGACTTTGACACAGCAATGGCGATTTGGAGCGTGGAAGATGCTGTCGTGGGACAGCTCTGCGCGGACCAGCCGACCATGACCCGGCGTCGAAGCCATTTGTTGAGTAGCCAGGTCGAGTTTAGTCAGTTGTCGGACTGCTCGCAGCGAGAGGCGCGCCCATCGAGAAGTAAGAAGCGGCGACGGACTGCGTCTACTGTTGTAGGAAGCCAAGCTCGAGATACACCACCACCGCCATTGCAACATTCGGGTGAAGTCGCTGAGCTATCGCGGGACTGTAGCGCTAGCCCGCTGCTCTCGACGCAGGGTGTTGATGTCAGCTCTCGCGGTTCTCAAGGTGTCGCAACTCAGATGGTGGAAGCTCAGGATATTGACGAGCAAGCAAGACCAGTCACAGGAGCATCTCATGTCATTGGCTCGACACCGCAGAAGCGAGATCCCATCGAAGAGTTCAGGACGCCAACAATTGACCGCCGAGTGAACAACGCAGACACGAAGTCGTCAGAACAAGCATCGTTCTTCTCGGAATCGGACGTTGTAGTCGAGAGTCCACTGGATTCCCCACCAGTCAAGAGGCGGGGCGAAACCAGCATTCATCATCCCGATGATGGCGACATATCCATTACGTCGGGGTTCAGTACTGGATCGGGGAAAGCGGTGATGGTCTCAAGAAAGCGTCTTCGCGAAGTCGAAGCGGACTGGTCGGCCGAGGAAAGGGCTACCAAACTGGATTCTGTTTCAAACTCCCACAAGACGCGAACGTCGTCTCCTCGAGCCTCTCGAAGTAGGGCCGCCTCGACACCGAAGTTGAACACTCAAGACAGCATTGTGGTGATCGACCCCAAGCGGCTCTCCTTTTCTACAATGGAAGATGAAGTCAAAGATAACCCCTCGTGCAACATCGGTTTTCAAACTGGGTCCGGACGAAGGCTTCAACTCAACCCCGATAATCTGCGCAAGTACGAAGCACTTCTCTTCAGAGATCAAGTCACTCATCCGAACCCCAACGTAGAAAGCACGCTTCGAAATCTGACGCCTCTCGAGTCACCAAACCTCGACAGCGTGGAGCGCTCGGTCAACTCGGCAGAGTGCGCCATCCAGTGTCGGCATGTTGAGTCATCCAACCAAGACTGTGGCGCTCTTGATGAGGTGGCAGGTCTGGGGATGGCATTGACTGGTTTTCAAACTGGTTCTGGGCGAACCGTTGCAGTTTCCAAAGAACGGTTGTATCACTACGGGAATGCAGTCTTCGCTGAGTCTGACGATCACGACTCGCGGCAGCAATTTCGAGCCAGCACTTTCGATTCAGCCCAAGAACATCCATCGCAAATAGTGGCCGCGCCACGCAGCGTCCCTGAAGTATCGAGTCTTGGCTTTCAGACAGCGTCTGGGCGAACTCTCGCTATTTCTGAAGATCGTCTCAAGGAAATCGAAGATCGACTCTTTGGTGAAAGTCAGCCCAGTGTTTCCAGGCAAGATGTGCATGTGACGGATGTGTTGCAAGCCCGTGGAGACGCGGATTCTGCGACTGTTGTAAGCGGTTTTCAGACGGGGTCCGGATCAAGCGTGTATATCTCTCGGGAACGGCTGCACGAGTTCGAGCGTAGAGCTTTACTCGATTCCACGAGCGCTGAAGCAGTCGACCCTATCATTGACGTCACGCCGGCCAAGACTGTTTTGGCTGGTTTCACAACAGGCACTGGCGGGTGCGTCTCTGTATCGAAAGAGCGATTGCAAAAGTACGAAAAACTGCTGAACAACGACGACGATAACGAGGTGAAGAGTTCGACGACGATTTCGACGACGCGCGACCCTGCGCTCCCCGCGGAGTGCTTTAGTGGGTTTGTCACTGCACGAGGGAAGAAAGTCGATGTGTGTGAAGAGAAGGTTCTTGAGTACGCGCGGAAGCTCACTGAAGGCGACCCCGTCGGTGCGTTTGCGCGACAGAAGGATCAAGAAGCATCCAGTGAAGTCGATTTGACGAGCAGCATCGTTGGTGGTTTTACTACCGGAATGGGGCGGCGAGTGGCCATCTCCGAAGAAAAGCTCCGTCAGTATGAAGAAAAATTTACGATGTCCGAGGCTTCTCAAGGTCGAGTCGAAAGAGCCTCTGCGTCTGAGGGTCACGATGACGACAATGACGTATTGACTCCGAGAAAAGTGGATGCACCTGAAGGTACCGCCGTCGTTCTTGGAGGCTTTACTACTGGGGGCGGTCAGTGCGTCTCTGTGTCCGAGAAGACGCTTCGAGAGTACCAAATGAGGACATTTCAGACTGTCGATGACGATAACTTCACCTGCGGTCAGGACGATTGTGTTGGTCTCCGAGATGAGAAGCACCGAGTCAAGAATGATCCGCCACTTCTCAAGAACGATGAAAGCAGCACACGAAGTTCGGAGGGCCGACCACCAAGACATCGACACTCAATTGGCTCTCTCAACTCATCGGTTGCAGTTGGCCCAACCGATCGCCGGTGCAGCTTTCCTCCAAAATCTCAAGTCAAACCGGCTGATGAAAACACGATATGTGCTGTTAGCTCTGGTGTGATCCAGCGCCTGAACGCTGCCCATCAACGCACCAGTCGACCATTGGTTCTCAGCGATGTCAGCAACATCCCGAAGTCTCGATCCCGGATCAGTGGTTTGAGTGGTGGTGGAAAATGGAAGCCACCTTCTCAATTGCAGGGCTCGCAGGGTGGAGGTTACACAACACCGGCTAAATCGCGAGCTGCAGGACCTCAAAACCTAAGTGCGAAGAAAGGCTTTCGACCACCCGTACCGTCGAAAAACCCTCCATCGAAGGCTCTCATGACAACTACATCGACGCCACCGCAAAAACCTGTACGCGCGGTCGATATCCCGGCGACACTGCACATTTCGATGCGTTTCTGTGAAGCTATGCGCATTTCGTACAAGCTGCTCGCACCCGAGACTGAGTTCAACTCGAACTCGCTCACGTCGGTGCCGCGTGCTAATGTGCTGCGGCTAATCAGCCCCGAGCTTGCCCCAAGTTTGGTGTTCTCGGGTCACGATGATGATGTGCTTCACTTGGGGGAGTCGACCGACGATGCGTCAATGCTTGATGTGATGAGAGAAATGAAGCAGCGTGGCTACATTGGGGGTGATACCACAGTGACGGAGGATTGGTTCCGAAATCAGTACCGTTGGGTTGTCTGGAAGCTCGCGATGATGGAGCTACAAGCACCTCGTTTCCTGTTTGGGAGATACCTCACAAGGAGTCAAGTCATGTACGAGATATGCAAGCGCTACCAACGAGACGTTATTCTTGCCCAGCGATCGATCCTGAAGAAAATCCTCAATCGTGACGCGAATGCTGCTTCGTGTATGGTTCTCCGCGTTGCCGCGGTACTTCCGTTCCCTGTCGAAGAAGAGAAGGACGTCGATATCGTTCTTCCCCCACACTGGAAGCTCTCCGTTGTGTTGACGGACGGCTGGCATGGCGTATACGCGATTCCGGACCAACATCTTGCTGAGGCACTTTGGAAGCATCATAAAGCGAACCGCCTTATTGGAAAGAAGATCGTGACGTGGAGTGCATCGCTGCAAAACATCAATGACGGTGTCGACCCACTGGAGTGTGCGCTTGCGACGGAGAAGAATTGGTCAAACCCGCTTTGGGCCGGCAAAGATGATCCTTCAACATGGCCCTACCTCAAGCTTCAATCCAACAGTACGAGGCCAGTGTGTGTGAATACTCGCCTTGGACTCGAAAGCCTTGTTCGTCCAGCACTCGGCAGACAATCCGATGCTCCTTACGATTTCGTGATGCTGAAGAGTATCCCGATGCGAACACTGGAAGTCGGTGGTGGTATTGTCCGCTCAGCATGTGTGCGTGTCGTCAGAATCTCGCCGATTCTTCACCTCCAGTCCAAAGATTTTTCCATCGGCCCTCGCATACTTTGTGAAGAACACTTGGCCCAGTATTTCCAGGCCCGCCAGGAGTACCTGCAGAGCCAGAGAAATGGTGATGCTGCAGGTGATGACGATTCCTCATCGGTGCTGCCCCTGCCTGTCCCGTTTGTGAAGCTCGAAGTCGAGTGCGCGCACGAGGCCGACCCACACCGCAAGTGCTACGCCGTGCTCACTGTTTGGCGACCCGGAGATGAAATGCTTTCGAAGATCAAGGAAGGTGGGAAGTACTATGTTACCAGCCTTTCCGTGAACTGGAAGATTGATTACGGTCACCAAGGAGTATTCATGCGCGTCGGAACTACGAAAGGGAGTGCCTTCGAGCGTGCTGACCCAGCCCAAGAGAACCATCACACTGGAGCGAGCAGAGTGTGTGAGACTATTGGTGCTCTAATTGAACGCTACCAGCAACACGTGACGACGATGCCGAAGGAGAAAAAGCTCTATGGTGATGTGTGCGTTGTCATCGTGCGCTGTGATGCGAAGAGGCCAACAGATCGACCCCCAGAGGCAAGTCTCGTGACAAGCACCGATCACATATTTGTCACTGACACAAGTGGCCGACTGATGAGCCTTCGGCTGCACTCCATGCTGGTGTATAAATCATCGACATCAGGTTGTGACGAGGCATCGAGCAACTCAAGCTCACGCAAGAAGGCATCGGAAACTGTGTTCACTCGAGGGAACAAGAAACTGTGGAGTGAAGGAACTGTCGTCTGCATCAGCGGCCTCGAAGTCTCTCACTATGACGACAGTCTTGGGGTCCTCGACTGCGAACTGGTTGAGAGTGCGCAGATAGTGTCCCTTCCATCCAAGAAGTCTCATTTTTATCAAGTAGCCCAGTCGCTACGAGATCTGTTGTTGTGCCGCGACGATACGATCACTGGGGCTCAGGAGATGACGCGCTCAATTCAAGCTCTGAAGAAACATGTTGAGCGAACCATCCTGCGATTGGAATTCGAACCCAGTCAAGAAGAGAATGATGAAGGCTGCAACGGTGGACATGGCGGGGACGAAGCAGAATTCCTGACTCAAGAGCTGCATGCCCAAGGAGAGGATGACGTCAGTAACTGGGTGAGCCAGACGCCTTTGATATATGTCGAAGGACGCGTGGCAAGGATACTTCCGTTGGGCCCAAAGGACCCACTCTCAAGTGCGTGCGACGTCACCGCTGTCGCTTACGTCCAGAGCAACTCGGGGGATGAAATGGAGGGAGCAGTTCACGCGATTTACATTACGAAGGAGATCCTCGACAGAACCCACGGTTTGATGAGCGACAGTGCAGACCCGCCACAGAGTTTCGAAGCAATCTCGGACCCGGTGTTACGATTTGAAGCGCAATGGGAAACAAGCGAGCGTCTTCTCAACAGCTGGAAGCCGTGGGAGCGGGATGGAGGGGCCACTTTTCTTCTCGCTACCGGTGTATCGATTGGTCTCATGACTGAGGATTCATGAATGCATCGGTTCGCGTGCCGACGTTCTATTTTGGTGACGACGGTGCGGTATTCGATAAGGTTGCGAAGACAAGAGGCACTGGTTGGCTGAGCTTCCTGTCCGAGTTCAGGAAGCTCTCCAACGTGTTTGGAGGCTGAAGAAGCACCCAAGCACACTTGTTCAGTTGCTTTGCCATGCCGGCGTCGAGTAAAGCATCGTCCAAAAAGCACGAGGAATCACTACGTCAGCGCGAGAGTGGCTTCTCGTTGAACGGTGTGCATCAAGAGAAGCTGCCGGACTACAACGCGCTCGTGGACCGCAACCTGCGTCACCATTTCGAAAGCCGAAGCGTGCAGAAACATCTCGGCAGTCTGGGGTTAGTGGACCAGCGCGGGCGAATCGTCGATCTGGACCGACAGAAGTCGAAGCTTTCGATCATCGAGCAAGAGTTCAAGCTCGCCGAGCAGGCAGAACGCGTTCGCGAGCGTGAAGAAGATGAGATCCGCCGTCGCGTCCAGATGAAGCGCCACGATGCAAT
The DNA here is from genome assembly GCA_023335935.1 of Pythium phragmiticola. Classification (NCBI taxonomy): domain Eukaryota; phylum Oomycota; class Peronosporomycetes; order Pythiales; family Pythiaceae; genus Pythium; species Pythium phragmiticola. The sequence continues at coordinate 7,897 of JAADWA010000178.1, forward strand.
CAAAGAAGCGCGTCAACGTGAAAAGCTCATGCAGCTCAAGGAAGAGAAGAAGATTGCGCGCGAGATCGTGCAGGCTGCCAAGGGGTATTCGTCAGTCGGGAAGCCCAGTTCTTCTCAATCGTGAAAAAATAAATGCTTGACGAAAATACAGTCTCTCCACGAACGGCACTACTTGCGCTGCCTATTGCTCGCTCGCTCCACGCGCACGCTGATTTGCAGACTTCGAGCCGTTTCCACGCCCTCAAAGTCCGTGAGTGAGAACGGATCGAGCATGAGCTTGCCACGGAGATACAGTTTCTGTATATCCGCCAAGAAAACCTATTAGTTCCTTTTGCTCACTGGCGAGACGACCGATGGTATGAACCACTCACCACGTCGGCCTGTGGCAGCTCGCACTCATCCTCCAGGAAGCTCTTAAGCACGTGCACTGTCTGCCCTTTTCTAAACTGCCAAAGTTTTTCACACACCCGCGTCAGTACCATTTCCCTCTCGTCGCCTCGACTGGAAGGTACCGAACTACCTCGTGCGTGATCGTTGAGTCGTCTGGGAGAATGAATTCGACCTGGATCGCGGCCTCCTGCAGCGCTTTAATGTCATCAAACTTCGACTCCTCACTGCTCTCTCGACGCAGATGAAGCGTGAGTCCCACGCCACTCGCTGCAGGCATCGCCTCGGCCATTTTTCTTCCGTCGTCAATAACACTGACAATGGAGGATCAATATCACCGTGACCTTTCGCGTCCCCAATCTCAAGCAATTTTCGTTTGTTTGGCGCAACAAAATGACAACTTGAGTCGCACGCATCCATCAGCTTCTACCCTCACGCAACTTTATTCATTTCACCAAATGAACTGAGCTCAACTTTCTATGGCGCTTAAGTTGCTGGAACGCTAACCTAAAAAGCCCCTCGAAAAAAGAATGGAGCCGCATGCGCCGCTCTTCCCGTCGTTTATCGCGCCGCTGAGCGACCTCTACGGCGCGAGCAGCTACCGCGTCGGCGAGTCCCACGCGTTCGAACAAGATTTAGACGATCTGGACCGCGAGGATCTCGCGCTTGAGCAGACGGTACGTGCGCTCGTGGACCGCAAGGCGCCGTCGCCCATCGGCCTCAGTTTCCACCGCGCCAAGACGGGTGCTGCCGCTGCGGCGCCGCCCCACGGCAGTGCCAGCAGCCATCTCAACCGCAGCGTGAACAGTATGAACAATACGCCGACCATGAGTAATCGGCTGCAGCGCGGCGGCGTCGCGCCCCTCGGTACTGAAGGAAGTCGCCTGGGATCGGGCGTGCAGACCACGCGCGGATACCCTGGTCATAATGACGAGGACGAAGATGGAGACGAAGAAGACGACGAGGAAGTCGCGGAAGAAGGTGACATGGAAGAAGAAGGCGACGATTCGGAAGAGCCTGACGACGAGGACGATGAGCGGGACGAGGAAGAACTCTTCTCCGAGGCCGACGCTGGTGAGCACAGTGACCACGACGACGACCATGACGACGAAGAACGCGGCGACGACGATTCGATGGACGTGTCCGAGTAAGAAGCCCCTGCGCGTCGTCTGATTATTTATTATGGTAGCGTTATCAGTAGACCGACTCGAGGATCGGTTCATTCACAGTCACGCGCTTATACTGAAGTTTATCGCATCTCCATATCCTTCAGGATTGAAGAGGAATCGTGTGCGCAGTGGACCCTGTAGACGCAAAAGGTCAAGTCTGTTTGCAGAGGACAATTGCAGAGGACGATTGCGAGCCTGCAGAACAAGCCAGTGGTGACCAAGTCAATTCCGTCGTCACAGCTACAACCACAAGCTTATTCAGCGATGCCACGCCCATGACGATGGCGACGACAACTCGATAACACGGGTGTTTATCCACTGGTTGGCATACTGGCCCACGAAGCCACAGTCGAGCATCATGTCGGAGTACACTTACCTGTAAGCCAAATATACGTTATTTACTTGAACGGATAACGTAAAATACGGTAATCCAGTTCTTCCCCCCAAAATGGGCAGTCCCCAATACACCATGGACGCGACGCCGGCCTCCGACAGCAACGGCGCCGCCGCCGCGCCGCAAATGAATGGCACGACGCCCCATGCGGCGTCTGACTCGTCTGCGTCTTCTTCGTCGTCCTCCACGGCGGTGCGTGGCGAGCAGTGTCTCGCCGACATGAACGCGGCGTTTGCCAAGGGGCTCTCGCTCGTGTGTCCGCCTATTCAGTACCCGCCCCACTGCCGCTTCAACCCGGTGCAGCAAGACGCCGCCGACATGGCCGAGATCGAGGCGCGGCTCGAAGAGTTTTTCCTCCACGCCAAGCAGATCGAGCTGCTCTTTCTGCGCGACGCCAACGACGCGGCGCTCCCGGGCCACGAGCCCCGCCACGAGCTCGAGCTCGAGATTCTCAACCTCGAGAACGAGCTCAACGACAAGAACGACTTGATCGAGAAGTACGCCGACGTGATCCGCGGCTGGGAGGGCAAATTCAAGCGGCTCGACCATCGCATGGCCCCCGACAGAGATTAATTCGTCACCAACACAGAAAAAAGTGGGTTCGTTTCTTTAATTCGGGAGAAGAATTAAGCGGCACAAGAGCCGATGCGGCGCCCCACCGACGCCGGATCGGTTGTCGCGCCGCCTGTGCGTCTCCTTCATATCTAGTTTCAGGAATGGGATCGAAATCCAGTCTTCAGGCAAGGCGGACCGATCCACTAAAGCGAGGCCCAGGCCTGGAGCAGCACGGTGGTCTGCTCGGGGTTGCGCACAGCGATGCGCACGAACGTCGGGAGATCGTACCCGGGCTTGCCCGAGCGCACGGGCACGCCGTGCTGCTTGGCGAGCGCGCAGGCCTTTTCCGAGACGTCGGGCGATTTGGTGTCGACCCAGACCCACGAGAGGTACGGCTTGCCAAAGACCTCCCACGTCGGGAACCGCGCAGCGAGCTGGTCCACGAGGTTCGCGCGCCACACGGGCGTGACCTTCCAGGTCTCGTCCATGTACGCCGTGTCCTTGACGACCTCGGACACAAACACGAGCGCCATCGAGTTGACCGACCACGGCACTTGCTTCTGCTTGATCTTGGCGGCGTGGGCCGCGGTCGGCGCCACGACGCTGCCGATGCGCAGGCCCGTACACGACCAGATCTTGGTCCAGCTCGTCATGACCCAGACGTCGATATGGCGGGTCGCGCTGAGCTGCTGGACCCACTCGCGCTGGTGGATGAGCGAGTCGGAGCGCCAGTGCGGGCCGACCCACGGCTGCATGCTCTCGTCCACGATGATGGTGTGGTTGTCCGGGCAGTACGTTTCAATGTAGCGCTTCATGGCCTCGACGTCGAGGTAGTCGCCCGTTGGGTTCGTCGGGTTCACGAGACACGTGAGCGCGGCGCTCTTGTCGTCCCACGCGAGCGTCTCGCGGCCGTCCGCCTTGCTCGAGCGCTCGTACTCTTTGTACTGCGTGAGCGTGCCGCCGGGACGCCAGCCGCCGCGCGGGACGCTGCGGATCACGAGATCAATGAGCTCGCTCGCGCCGTTGCCCATGAGCAAGAGCGGCAGATGCTGCTGCCAATCGCCGTTGGGCCAGAGGAACTCGGCCAAGTGGCTGATCGCCGGCTGGAAGTCGGCCGGCGGGTAGTGGTGGATCGTGTGCATGGCCGCCGTGGCCGCCGCGAGCGCCTTGGTGGGCGTGCCGAGTCCATTGGTCGTGACGCTAAAGTCCTCGGTGAAGTTCGAGAGGAACTTCCAGTCCTGGCCGCCGTGGAACGTCTGCGTGGCGTCGTCCCACACCTTCTTCTCCTCGCTGCTGCTCGCCATGGTCGCCCGTAACCGCTCAAGAGGGGAGTGAATCTTCCGCGCCAAGAAATAAGTGAGCTGGTCGTCAGGTGTCTGTCGCGTTTGCGTGACGTCTGTTGCTGAATCACCGGTATAGATTCATGCCATACCGGTATATTATCCATAGAATAATGTGGTGAACACAATCCCAGGAAAACTGCTGTGGTCCACGTTATTCTATGCTTGCCTCTTCAAGAAAAACCGGTTCCAGTTCAGTATCCATCCCTTGCCGATCCTAAATAGTGTGGTGTACCGTATTCGACTCACCACGAAGTGGAAGAGGGATGGGGCGAAGCCGTTGTGGCATTATTGGCCGAACCAAGAAGCTCCTCCGAAAAGCTCCCGAAAGTCGCCGTCGTCAATTCCCTCGCGACCGGAAATCCAACGGGAGGGAGAGGAGCAGCTGAGCGCCGAAAACGCTCCTCTTTCCGGTCCGCCAGCCACTCGCGGCGGGACGTCTGCGTCTGCGTCTGTGTCATCCCGCGCGACTGGTGCGCCGTCGCGTCCCTCTCTCTGCCCACTCTTCGTTTTTCTCCACCATCACACACAGAGCATGAGCCAGCGCAACGGCCATGGCCCGACCGAGCTCACGCCGCTGATCGCGTCGCCGCGGTCGGCGCTGGGGCGCCACGCGCTCTTGCAGGGCTACGACTCGCCGCGCACGAGCAGTTTCCACGCGAGTGACGAGGACGCCGTCGTGTCGGCGCGCGCGTCCTCGACGTCGTCTCGACGGAGAGGCAATCTAGGCGTGATGCTCGTCACGCCCGGCAATGGCAACGGCAGCGACGTGTTCCGACTGGAAGACGACGAGGACGAGGACGAGGACGACGCCGACGCGCAGGCCGCGCTCGCGATTGTGGACGAACAAGACGGCGACCATTTGATTTCACGACGTAGCGCGTCGTCGACGTCGTCCTCATCGTCGTTTGCGTCGCCGGCCCGGATTCTGTGCGCGGCGTGTGTCAAGGGCGACTACCTCCAGGCCAAGGCGTCGCTCGAGCTGGTCGTGCGCAAGATCGACGCGCGTGGTGCGACGACTGGCGAAATGCTACCCAAGCTGCTGCGCGATGCGATCGCGCGCTTGCTGACGACCCACGAGCCGCGCCACGCCATGAACGCGCTCCACTTGGCCGTGCTGTACGACCACCCGCTGATTGTCGAGCTGCTGGTCGCCGCGGCCGAGCGGTACTGCCGCGACGACACGTCGACCGTGTTCTACGACATTTTGAACGCGCCGTGCGGCGAGAGCAAGCACCGCGCCACGCCGCTCATGCTCAGCGCGTCGGTCGCGACGGCGCGCGTGCTGCTGGACCACGGTGCGTCGCTCACGGCGCGCAACTCGTCGGGCATGACGCCGCTCCACTATGCCGCGAGCACGGGCAACGCCGGGGTCGTTAGCGTATTGCTCACGGCCGGCGCCGACGTGAACGAGACGGACGCACGCGGTGCGACAGCGCTCCATTGGGCCGTCTTTGAAGGCTTCCAGTACACGGCGCTGCTGCTCGTGGGCCACGGCGCCGACCAGCACAAGTGCGACGCCGAGCGCCACACGCCGCTCATGATTGCGAGCGCGCTCGGCGACGCCTTTCTCGCCAAACAGTTGGTCGTCGAGGGCGCGCCGCTCCATGTGCAGGACAAGCAGGGACGCGCCGCACTCGCGATCGCGCGCCAGGGCGGCCACATGGAGACAGTGAGTGCACTCAAGGCCGGCGCGTCGGACCGGCTCGTGGCGTCGCTCTCTCGCCGCGGCGGCGCCGTCGGCTTTTTCTGGTCGACCGTCTTGCTGACGGAACTGCTCTCGCTCAAGTACGGCGTCTCGAATTTGCCCGTTGAGACGCGGGATCGGTGGACCGCGCTGTCGCTCATGCTGTGTGCGCTGGTCGGCGCGCTGTACACGTACGTGTGGCTGAAGGACCCGGGGTACGTGCCCAAGTCGTCGCAGCCGGCGTACGAACTGCTCGCGCTCGAGTGCACGTCGGTGCCGTGCCCAACGTGCGTGACGCTCAAGCCGCTGCGGTCCAAGCACTGCTCGTCGTGCCGCCGATGCGTGTACCGCTTTGACCACCACTGTCCGTGGATCAACAACTGCATCGGCATTGGTAACCACCGCGGGTTCCTCTTCTTCCTCGCGAGCCTCGTGGTCTTTTGCGCCCTGCTCGGAAGCATCTCACTGCTCATTCTCCTCGGCCGACTGCCGCTGTATCCACCCGTCCAAGCAGCAAGAGACAGTGGCCACTGGTGGACGTGGGGGCCGCTGCGTTCTTCTCCCACAACGACCACGACGCTGTCGCCGCTCGTGCTCCGGCTCGTGCACTGCTTCCTGGTCTTTTGTGCGCTTCTATTTGGCCTCCCGACGCTGCTGCTGCTCGTGCTGCAGCTCCGCAATGTGTGCAACAACCTCACGACTAATGAAGTGTTTAACAAGGACAAGTACCCATACCTCAAGACGCCCATGGACGAGTTCCACAATCCGTACGACCGCGGCTGCTGGCAAAACTGCGCCGACGTCTGCGCTCAGCGCAACACAGAAGTGGCGTTTGCGTACGAGTCGGAAGCGACCGAACGCGCCGACGACGACGAGCAGCAGGAGGAAGAGGAGAGGACGTCGCGACTGGCGAGCGTCGTGGATCCAACCGACAAGCCATGAGCACAGGGACGATAGAGATAGCCCAGCATGGGATCATGGACAATGCAGCCAATGGGGAACCCCTTTGTCTAATACTAGTACCAAAGTTATATATGCACGCCGTCAGCACCCCACCCTCCTCAAGTCTCGACGAATCTCCAGTATTGAGGAAAGGGGTCGGCCGTACAACGCAACGAAATAATAGACTCCCATGCAGTAGGGGCTGCCGTCCCCGCATCCCATCGTTTCGTGAGCCCGAGAGAGCTTCGCACAATCCCGTTTTTTGGGGGATCACCACGAAAACTAAAACGACCGTGCTATCGATTCCGTGCGGTCGTAAACCCCACAGGAAACCCAGTGTTCCCCCGACTATTTCCAGACCTGACGCAATCCTGCTGGTGCGTGAGACATACACACGTCTGTCAAACACCAACCGCCAGTCCAGCGCCGACGCCATCAGTTTCCAGTCGACGGAATCGTCACCAGTCGGCGTTTGACAGTCGTCCGTGAAATCCCGGCGCGATGGAGACCAAGACCGCGCCGAATATTTCCATCATTCCGGCCACGCCCGTCGGCAAAAGCAACCTCTACCACCCGGACAAGCTCGACATCTTCATGCTGGGCGTCTCGAGCGTGCTGGGCGGCCAGTACTTTGGCTGGAACATTGGACTGATCGCCGGCGTCTACAGCTTTGTGGTCGCATTCGCCGTCGTCTCGCTCGCCTACATTGCGTTCACGTGGTCCATGTCCGAGGCTTCCGGTGCGCTGCCGTTTGCCGGTGGTGCCTACGGACTCGCTCGCTGTACACTCGGCTTTTACCCAGCGTTTCTCGTGGGCTGCTTTCAGATCCTCCAGTACATTTTCTCGGTCGCGATCGCGATCGTGCTGCTCATGCCCTTGCTCATCACCATGGCGCCACAGCTCGACGGGTACGCGCCTGTGCTAATGGCCCTGTGTTACCTCGTGACGCTGCTCGTGCAGATCCGCGGCGGCCGCGTCTTCTGGGCGATGTGCTGGCTCTTTGGCGTCTTTGGCATGGGCGCGATCGTGTTGTTTACTCTGGGCAACTTCGCGAGCGTCGATTTTCACGCCAATGCCGTGCCCGTGCCCGCCGTGCAGTACATCAACGGCGTACGGGGATTTTTCGAGGGCCTGCCCTTTGCGAGCTGGTTCTTCGTGGGCATTGAGGCGCTCAACTTGGCCAGCAGCGACGTCGTGGACCCCAAGCGAACCATCCCACGAGCGCAGCTCGCGTGCCTGGCCGCGATGCTCACCACCGCACTGTGCGTGGCGTTTGTAGCCATGTCGTTGCCGTCGCCCGGTGGCATTGTCGCCATGATCGGCACGCTCGCGCCGCTCAGCAATGGCTTTGCGCGCGTGCTCCGCGTCTCCGCGACCGGTGCGACCTGGATCTCGCTCGTGCCGACGTACGGCGTCGCCTTTGGCTTCATGTGGGCGTACGCGAGGCTCATCAAGTCGATGGCCAGCTCCAAGCTGCTGCCGCCAGTGCTGGCGACGACCAACCGGTACGGGACGCCGTGGCTCGCGCATTTGGTCGGCTCCTTGATTGGCTACGCGGCGTGTCTCGCCATGGCCTACGTGCCGATCGTGATCTACTTCCTCTTCCCCATCACCATGGCATTTGCGTTCCTCTCGTACATGGGCCAGTGCCTGGCCTACGTGCTATTGCGGCTCCACTTCCCCGTGATGAAGCAGAGCACGACCAAGTCCCCGCTGGGCCTGACAGGTGCTCTCTACTCGCTCTGTGTCTGGCTCGTGTGTCTCGTCGGCGTGCTGCTCAATGGCCGCGTCATTCTCGTGGTTGGGCCCTTCACGGTGCTCGCGTCGCTGTATTACTACGCCGTCGCACGCAAGCGGCAAACGTTTTCCGACGAAGAAAACAAGATCCTGCTCTCGGCCCACGTGAGCCGCTTCAACGCACAGAAGCGCAAGATCAAGCCGCGCACGTCGGGGAGCAGCACGGTCGCCAGCGACCGCAAGTCGGGGCCGAGCGGGCCGCGTAACAGTGGCGGCGGCAACCGGCACAGTGCGCGCGATAGTGCCCGCCACAGTGCGCGTGGCAGTGGGGGCGCCACGGGCAACCACTACAGCGTCATCCCGGAACACCAGCTCGTGCTGCCGGCTGACATGGCACTTGCGCTCGCCGCCAACACCGGGTGCGCGATGAATCAAGCAGGCGCACTGAGTGCAGCTTCGAATTCCACGGTCATGCACTCGACACCGCCACTGCGCATGTGACAGAATAGGGCGGGACTCGTGGTTCAGAGTGTCTTTACCAGTGCCTTCCCACTATAACCGACCACAGCGAGAACTACGCGTTGGAGTCAGTAGTAGCCTCTTGCCATTGAAGGCCATTGGAGCCAGACCTGTAAGGTGTCATGCCTCGAGCAACTTCCTCAGCCCCATCGTGGTTTGGTAGTAAAATGACATAGACCAATCTGGATTACGTTAATTCCTTCTCCTCTTTTTCACAGAGCACACACGCGCACCAGGTCTTCTCGCTCGAACGCAATCTCTTGCATCGTGGGGTCGAACGCACCATAGTCGAAGAATGCCAGTTCTGCGAACGCTTCGAGAGGTCCAGCGAATATGCCGTCCTCGTCACCATCCACGTCAGCCTCCTCTGGGGAATACTGGCCGATCGATGGCTTCTCTTGGAAATCTGAGAGTGGCGTTTGTGGCGTCTCGCTATCGTCTCGACCATGCGCTTGGTCGCGGCGCGCGATTCGCTCAATCTTTTGCCGGTACTTTTGCGCGTGGGTCATGGTCTGGCGAACCGTCTTGGTGCCGACGATGGCAGCGACCTCTTTCCAGGGACCGCGCGGGTACAGCTCGAGTCCGTGGAGAAACCGCTCGTGTTCTTCGACTGACCAGAGATTCGTGCGCCGGCCCGAGCCGCGGCGTCGACGGCTGGTGGTGCGTGTTGGATCCGCGTCTTGGGAATTGTACTGGACCACGGTCGTCGGCGGTAGCCGGATGAGCACCTCTTGGGAGGTGGTCGTCGGCGACGTAGGCGTGAATAACTGCTTCCGTACACACTCGGAAATGACCATTGGGACGAATAAGACGAATGAGAGTCGAGCTGTCGAGACTGGAGACGGACGGAGAGGATTTCGAAAGTGAGCTGTCTGCACGCGAAGGCTCTCTCGGGCCTGGACTGATACTTTAGATGGAACCTGAATATATCACATTTTGTGGGTGACATGCGCAGCCGCTAGAATGACAGCTGTCAATGTTTAGCCAATCAAATACTGGTATATGTGTTTTCATCCAATGAATTTGCACAGAGATCCAGTTGAGAGATATCACGTGAGAGGTCCCTGGTCAGAACGTGATATCTCACCCCGTGTCGTCGATATCGGAACCGTTCCATCGCACTGCCCCCAGGCTTTACAAACCGCTAAGCTGACGGCTGAGAAGCTCGTGGGCGCCAAGCTGGTGATGCAGAATGCCGACTCTGTTTCGAATCTTGTGGCATTTGACTGCGATTTGCGGACCGTGCGAATGCTGCTACACGCTGGAGGGTCCTGAGATCACGAGTCAGTCCAAAGCGAGCTGCCGCTAGAGCTCGCTGATTCAACATGCTCCTCTCACGGACAGGAAACGGCGCGGTCCCATTCGGCCCTCCTCTCTCCCAAGCAGGCCGGCTGCCAACTAGGCAAGGGATGGCCGGCAGGGTGCAAGAATCCACCCACTAACTCGATCTAATCACAACACCAACATCAGTTTCTGTCATTCAGCCGAATGTATCGCTCAACTGGGGGGGACCATGAAGTCAACAGTCCCAGCGACCCATGTTTCAGCCAATGGTAGTCGTATGTGCTCATTATCAACCAATGGATATACGATGTATGTTGAATCCCGCAAAAATAAGAAAATGGATTGCCATGCCAACAACAACGGCTCAACGGAGCTATGTCTCGCAGCGGGGTCTGGGCGCGCAGCCACAGTCGTCGCGCTGCTCGGTGCTGGTGCGAACGTCAACCACGCCCATGCGAGAGGCCGCACAGCGCTGGCATTTGCCTCCCAACGAGGCCACGCACCCACCATCGCGAGACTGCGGTACTGTATGCTGCGGCGGACGGCCATCCGGTCGTCGTGTCCATGCTGCTGGCTGCGGGCGCTGAAGTCGACGTCGTCAATAAAGACAAGGACATTGCGCTGATACACGCCGTCGTGGGAGGCCATACGAGTGTTGTTCGCTTGCTGCTTTGGCGCCAACGGGAACCACGTTCGCCTAGAAGGCGACCCACTCCGGCCGTGCTCATCAACACACTCGACGTCCGCGCCTGTCAGCAGTGCGCGCTCGACTGCTGCGCCATCGCGGGCCACGATCGCGCGGTGCAGTGCCCCGTTGTTCGCGTCCAATCTCTCTCAATCTTATTCCATTCTGAGCCGGTGCGTATTTCAGCTAGTACACAAGAGATCTCACCAAGTAAGGTGTATTGAAATACCTTATTCAAGTTGGGCGTGGGACCCAGTACTGCACCAGCGAACGCTATACTTGACGGATACCATCGGCCTGTGGCTGCTTAGGAGATGGGGGAAGGCGACGGCCAAGTCGGCAACGATGAGCCCAAAACCAAATGAGCAGCACAACTCTGTGTGAGGAAACCAAACCACGCAGCAGCAGTAGTTGCTTCCCACCCTTCAATCGACGAAGTCGACGAGGTTCGATGTCCACGCAGCATCTAAATGCACTCCACTTGAGAGGACAGCCGCCCTGTTTACCTTGAAGTGCTTCGAACACTCGAGCGTTTTGAGCCACCGGATTCGTGCCCATCACAGTCACCGTCTCTTGGACGCACCTTCCCAATCTTGCGCAACTTGCCCGCGACTTGGGCATGGCTGTTGGCAGTCGCCATATCAAGTGCCGTGAGTCCCTCGTTGTTCTTGTGGTCGACGTCGGCACTAACGCAGCAGCGCGGCGACGACATCCTTGTGCCCACAGCGAGCAGCGAAGCTCAACGCCGTATTCCCCTCGTTGTCGGCATGGTTGACATCGGCACCAGCAGCGAGCATTGCCGTAACAAGGCCACGGTTCTCATGGAGAGCCGCGTGGGTCAGTGCAGTGGCTTCGTTTTCGTCTGTCTGGAAAACGTCGGCACCGGCAGCGAGTAGCCACTGGACCATCATCAGCTTGTTCTTCTGAGCGGCATACAAGAGTGGGGTCATGCGAGCGAACACTGTTCGGTTCACTGGAGCTCCAGCTGCGAGGAGCGCTTGAATGACGCCCACATGTTCTGTGTGGGACGCGGCTAACAGTGCAGCGCGGTAGCTGGCCTGTTCGTCGTCGGTGGAGCACGCAATCAACTCCAGCGCGACTTTCTCGTGGCCTTCCGCGATCGCGAGGTAGAGTGGAGTGAGCATGAGGTGGTTTGTGTGGCTCGTGCTCGCTCCTGCCGCGAGCAGTCGGTGCACAATCTCGAGTTAGCCATTCGCCGCCACGCATCTCAGGGCCGTACCGCCAGCGGTGTTCGTGTGCTCGACGTTTGCACCCACGCCCAGCAGCTTGTCAACAATGTCCCCGTGGCCGTGCTTGGACGCGAGAAGCAGTGGCGTCCATCCACTTGTGTTGGTGATGTCCACATTCACATTTGTGAGTTTGAGCAGATCATCCACGGTGGCCGCGTTGCCTTGCTGTGTGGCAGCATGCAGCGCCGCCGTTCCTTCTTGATTCATGTGGTTCACATCAATGCTTGCCACGCCCAGCAATTCCGAGACGACGTGCCAATGTCCTTTCGTGCAAGCCGCCGTGAGAGCTGTATCGCGCAGCCTATCAGCGTGGTTGACGTCGGCCCCAGCAGCTAGCAACGCCGCGACACTGGCCGCTTCATCGACTGCCCCATCGTCTTCCGACGACGTTTAAGGTCTTGGTCATATAAGTCTCTGTAATTCGTTCAGCTCATTTGCCTCCAAGGGTAAGACTTCTTGCCGACTGGGAATTTACCGAGTGCGGCACACTTGCTTCGTCCAGGACCCTCTCCTCAAGCGCCATCCATCAGCCATGGATATTGCACGCCTGTCCAACAACTCAGCCCATGACTCGTTGGGTGGCAAGCGGACACTGAGAAGTACCGCCTTGGCGACAAGTGCGAGTTTTCCTCGTATACGCAGTGAGTGCGATGCGGTCCACAATGTTGAAGTCCATGGGGTACGTTCGACGACCCTATCCATTTCTATCACCATCTAGTCAATCGCCACTCGCCGCAATGCGCCCTCGTCGGCGTTGGTCGACGGACCATTGGATCGAGTTGTGCCGCAGCCGGTGGTCCTTGCAGAAGAGATGGAAGTCGCCGTTCGGTTTGCGATCACGGAGGTTCGCACACGGACGACTAGCATACTGACACTGCATGCTCTTAGAAGGGCGATTCCGTTTGCGCCTGTCTTGACCGTCGATTGCACCCACAGCGGACATGCGCGACCGGCGCTTTCTCTCGTTTTGCTGGAAGCGGTGCTGGTGACAGAGCTTATGGCGTGTGCCGTTGATCTTGGCTGTTCTCAGTTCCGAGCATTTGCTCCCTCCACGGTACTGGCAGTACAGCTCCTTGGTTGTCTCAGATGGCGTTTGAGGATCGCTCTGTTCGTCGGTTCCATCGTGCGTCGAAGTACCGGAGCGAATGGAATTCGATGGCCTATCCAACTCCACTGTCCTTGAGTGCGTGTCTCGCTCGTGGTCGGATTGGTCCAGTGGCTCCTGTTGATCCTCAGAAACAGCGTCGATGGAACTCGGGAGATTAGGAGGTACTGGGGTGTCTGGGTCATCATTCGTATCCTGCACCAGCAGCAAATGCTGACTTCCACTCTCGCCACGCATCGCGAACGGGGGGAGCAGAGATCCGCATGGATGATTTGAAGTGACGCTGTGCACGCCGAGATGGTACAGCGTCGTCGCGACTGACCTCAATCCCAAGGAAACAGCAAGGCAAAGCGGCGTTTCTCCGTCTCCATTGAGAAGATTCGTATCCGCTCGTCGACTGGCCAAGAGAATTGCGATGGCGTCCACGTTGTCGCGACGCACGGCCATGTGAAGCGCCGTGGGCGAGCGCCAATCTTCATGTTCTCCATTGTGATAAGCCATGATCATGAGGTTAGGGTCGGCGCCTTGCTGCAGCAGAATACTGAGAATCGCGGTATCCTCAGCATCGACAGCATAGTGAAGAGGCGTCCAACCATGGTTGTCGGCGGCATTTACGAGACTGGCGTCGCCGTGGTTAAGAACAAACACGACCAGCGCTGCTTGACGGCTCCTGACGGCGTGATGCAGAATTGTCAAGCCATTGTGCGACACGTTCTGAAGCGACGCACCACGCCGGTGCAGTTCAGCCACGACTTCCAGGCGTCCGTTCTGCGCAGCGACATCCACAGCAGCGAGTCCTTCGTTGTCGACGGCATCCATCACGACCCCGACGTCAAGTAGAAACTGCACGCACGCCTCTTGGTCGCCATTGCCACCGGCTGCGTAATGCAACGGTGTCCAACCCGCGTCATCCTGGAGCTGGATACTGGCGCCGTTGTCTATAAGTAGCTTGAGGATAGCCAGACGACCGTGGAGAGCAGCCGCGGGGGCCGCACTTCGACCCATCGCGTCTCGCTCGTCGACACGCATGGATGGGAGTAATCTTGCAACGTCGTCGAACCGGCCGTTCTCCACGGCAGCAAAGAACAACGAAGACTCCCGCTCTCGGAGCAGCGCAACGATCGCCGCGTGCCCATTGTTCTGCGCCCTCGTCATTGGCGTCTCGCCCCTGTTGTTGCACGCATGGAACTCTGCACCGGCCGAGAGCAGACAACGCACGACGTCAACGTGGCCCGAGAATAGCGCGCACATGAGTGCGCTGTCGCCGTCATTGTCCACGAGGTCCACGCACGCGCCGGCCGCAAGTAGCCGCTCGACGACACGCGTGTGGCCGTTTTCGGTCGCGCACATGAGTGCCGTGGCGCCGCCGTAATTCACGTGGTCCACAACCGCACCGGCCACAAGCAGCTTGTCGACGATGGTTTCGTAGCCGTGCCAGGAGGCGCACATGAGCGCCGTGTCGCCGTCGTTGTCGGCGGCCACTACGCTCGCGCCACACGCGAGCAGCGTGTCAACGACTGCGGCGTGGTTGTTCTGACTCGCGAGCGACAGTGCCGTCTCGCCCACCGCGTCGACATGGTCGACGTGGACACCGTCAACGAGAAGCGCGCGCTGTACGGAGGCGAGGTCGCCCGCAGTCGCCGCTTGCAGAAGCATACCCGCCGCGTCCATAGTCTCCGGTCTCCGATGAATAATGGGTGGGCAGCTAACTTAGAATAGGATATTGGATTTCACAGGTTAGTGTGTGCACCACACAATCATATATATGAGGTTTTTTTCTGAGTTTTCTTCCCTACAAGGTTGGAACGGTCTCCTCTAAAAGGCCGTTAACAACCTCTTCGAGCGTCTCGTCTGCCCACAAGAAGATCATCGAGTCAATTTCGTTGGAAGGATCCATGGCGACGTCGTTCGCGTCGGCCGCGAGTTCAAACGGAATGGGCTCGAGCCTGGCAAAGGGCAGTTCGTTTCCATCGCTTGGCTCGTGCAGAGCCATCCAGAACGCTGATTCAGGATCAAACGGATTTGGCTGAAGCTCCGAGTCAGTTGGTTCATCCGCGGCAGTGTGTGGGGACTTGGTCGAATCCCCCATCACGCGCTTGCGCCGCTGGTAACGCTGCTGATTGCGGTTCGCGCGTGCGCGGTGGAATGGGCAGAGCCGCAGCAAGCCGGTCGCGCTTTCCGCTCGTGGGTTGTAGCATAGTCTGCCTGTGTACTGACACATCCATTTTTCACGGGCGGGTGGTGACATTATCATGGTCACTTTATGCTTGGGATGAGAGAGGCGGAAGTACTGGGCTTGGAGGGAGGGGGTTTTGTTCGTCGAGTGTACTGGATCGCAAAATCAAGAATGAGAGACATCGTGCCGCAGACACGCTGATGGACAAGCGAGTCGATGAGCGGGTGGACGCGCGAAGACAGTCCCCATATATTTTTCGTGAGTGAGAAGACAGAACTCACAACTGATTTGGCAGGAAAACCTCCCACATTACATATACAGAGTGAGATCTAATGTGGATATCTGGAAAATTGCTATCAATTACCTCTATAAACGGACATGAAAGAGTTCTGTCTTGCATGACTATCACTCACCATATCTTCGTTAGCGACGCGGAGCGAATAGCTCAGTTCCACCAGCGCTGGCATCTCGCAGTGAGGGCATTCCACGCGCACAGAAAGGCGGCTTCGCATGCAATGCCGCTCAGGCCCGTGCACTGGCCTGTCATGGACCGCGGCGTCGCGACGCTGTCTGCAAGCAGGTCTCGGATCGCGACACCTTTCGACCGGAGATCCTGGACAATGTTCCGCATATCCACGCCAAGGTTCCCGCAGCCACCGCAGTGGTGCAATGCTACGACGGCGTTGTCACGCACTGCAACCACGGGAGCACCCGACGATCCGCCTTCAGTGTCGGCCAAGTAGGCCACTTCGTTGGTGCCGCCCGAGCAACTGGCTCGCACACCGACTTCAGTGATGCGAGCCGCATCGACACCGTCGACCTGGGCCACGATCCGCTTGGCCGCGCCACTTGGGTGCTGCGGGACGTAGATCTCTTCGCTCACGACTGGGCCGCTTGCACGCACTTGCAAGTATCCGTACCAGACGAACGATGCCTTGGAGGGCAGCTTGACCACGGCATAGTCAAGCTTCGCGTCCGCAGCAACTAGCGCCGAGGTCGTCGCGCCAACGTTGCCCTTGCAGCCTCCACCCTCTCGGCACTGATCCGAGCACGACGCACTCTCGGCACCAAACTCAAAGTCGACCACGCTCGCCTCGTCCTGGGACGAGATGCAGTGGTAGTTGGTGATCACGTTGCCTTCGCTGCCAATGAGCCAACCCGTGCACATGCCCTTGCCGCGTATGTACAGGCGCGCGACGGCTAGCGCTTTTTGGTACGCGAGCGGGAGCGTCGCGCCCAGCGCTGTGTCTGGGAGAAAGCACTTGGCAGGCACGCTCTGGTCGGCGATCCCGCAAATCAGCTCTGGCCTGGGAGGCTGGACGCCGCGCGCAAACGCTGGAATCGTGTAGCCCACTCCGGTGCCAATACTCGACCTTGATCTCGTAGTCGTAGGACTTGCGATATACTCGACGACAGCCTCAGAGCCGTGGATGATCGTAGCATAGAACGAGCCAGTTTTGCCACTGCCCTTGCCAGTGTATGAGTACGACTCGTCGCCACTGGGGCTTCGCACAATGACTTGGTCGCCTGGGGGTAGATTGAAGCCGTCAAACTTGACGTCAATGTACGACGCGTCAGGGTGCGAGACACGGTCGATGCGGGAAACACCCAGCGGGGCCCGGATGCCCACTGGCTTGTCCTGGCCGACTGTGAGCACACCACGTGCCGTTTCATTACGGACTCCCGCTGCAGCCCAGGCGTCTGCCGGATCGAGAATAGCAGCCGTCGCGAGGACTGCGACGAACAAGAGCCGCTGCAGCATGGTAGTCGAACGCTTCTTTGGGGAAGGAAAACGATAAGTGAGATCGTGAGGGGGACAGCGTCGCTAAAGAGACTCCAAACGCGCGCCCCACGCTGAACATCTCTTGCTGGACAGTTCGCCACTTGATTTCTTTTGTTTTCGCTCGTGGACAGGCCACGCGGCCATCTCTCTTGCAAACACTGGGATTCAGCCCGCACTCGCTCGGGAGAAACTCGAAAAATTGACAGCTTTGA
This sequence comes from Pythium phragmiticola, assembly GCA_023335935.1. Lineage (NCBI taxonomy): Eukaryota > Oomycota > Peronosporomycetes > Pythiales > Pythiaceae > Pythium > Pythium phragmiticola. Next base: position 25,122 of record JAADWA010000178.1, read on the forward strand.
ACACAGCGACAACATTCCGCGATGGAACTTCAGTGTGTTCAGTATCCGTACAGTAGATGTATCAGCAAACGTTACGTGAGTACGAGGGTTCACAGTCAACCGAGACTCTCGGTTGACTCCTCTCTCGGTCCGAAAGAGCTTGCAGTACCTGATATATGTACTTTCGCTTGTGTACCGGGTTCAAGTTGGCTTGGTTTTGTAGCAGGCTTCATTGCCCGTTTTGTTACTCACACTTGAAAGGTACGAATTCTTGAGTCTCCGCGAAGAGTGTACCACCGGCATTGCGGCCAGTGGCAAGGCCAGCTTCTTGCCTTGCCGCAAGGATGCCCCGTTCTCGAGTCTTACCCAACTCCTGCACGTTAATTCTGGATTCTCCGGGATCGTTAAATTCTAGCAATGTCACCGCATCTCGGGGATGAAGCTACTATTTTACAACGACTGAGCTCACTGATTCCACCAGCGCTGACACGACTGATTCAACTCGCTCCATGTGCAAAAGAACGTGGCGGCACACAACGACGCGCCCAGCCCATTGCAGCTGCCCGCGGATGGTACAGATGGCGGAGCCGGCGTCGTCGGCAGTGGGTCGGCACCGATCGCCACTCGGAACGCCGCAAGGGCATTCACGCGGCCGTAGCCGTACTGCGGGTTGGGGAACACCGTGGACGTGGATCCGCCGCAAACGACCCCTGTGGACGCGAGCGTTGCCGTGTCGGGCGTCGCCGTCAGTAGCTGCTTGATCTGATCGTACTTAAGAGAGGGCTTGGCCGACAGCATCAGCGCGACGACGCCTGTGACGTGAGGGGCGGCCATGGACGTCCCCGAGTCCACGCGGTAGTCAGAGTTCCCAGTGTTCCACGCAGACCGCACGCCTTTTCCTGGCGCCGAAACTTCAGGTTTGAGCAGGCCAGCCACGGTGGGGCCCTTGCTGGACGTAAACGAGAGCGTGTCACTCGAGTCCGTTGCTCCGACCGAGATGACGTTGGGATCGTCGGCCGGGGAGCCCGTGGTCGCGCACGACGGACCACTGTTCCCATTGGCGAAAATAGGCACGATGCCCACCGCTCGCCACGTGCGGATCGCTGCCGTGAACATGGTATGGGTGAAGCTTGTACCCCATGAGTTGTTGATGACGTGTGGGGCCTTGGAGCAGTCCTTGTTTTGGCCCGATGGATCGGTCGGACACGTCATGAACTGGGTACAGGCGAGCAGCGCACTTTGAGTACAGTCGCCTGAGCCGTCGCAGCCTCTACAGGCGATCCAGGTCGCACCGGGCGCGACGCCAATGCCCCCTGATCCGACGGCTGTGCCCATGGTGTGGGTACCGTGGCCGTTGCCGTCAATCGGCGAAGACGATTTCGCGAATGGGTCGTACCAGCCGTACTCGCGTCGAAAGTTGGCCTGCAATGCCGTGTGTGTGCCCATCACACCCGTGTCGATGCCGCCAACCACGATGCCCTTGCCGGTGGATCCTGCCGCCCACACTGAGGGCGCGCCAATCTTGGTCACGCCCCACTCGTTTGAAGCCAAGACCGAGATCGCACTGGTGGTGGCGTTGCTCTCTGCTGTGACGGCCGTGGGCAGCGATAGCACTTGCTCTTCCTCGATCGACGCGACACTGGGTATGACCGCGAGCTTCTCAACCAGTCCAATCGACGCGTTTCGAAAATACGCCTGGTTGGAGATCCAGAAGTGGCGCATCTCGCTGGCCGATACGCCATCGTTGGCTTCTTGTGTGAGCACCGCGGAGAGCGTGGACTGCGACGCCGACGCGTGGTTTTGTAGCGTCTTGACGAGCGCCGTGATCTTGTCGCCACGCGATGTGAAGCTGTCTTCGCGCGCGGTAAAACTCTCGAGCACGGGTGCCGTGGCGTCACGCATCGTCACGATGAGGTTGACCGTGCCCTGCTGCTGGAGTCTGCGGTGTACAGCACGGTCGACATGAGGAAGGTGCGTCGCCTCGGAGGCTGTGATGGCGATACCCAGGGTCAAGAGAACCGGAGCGAGAACCTTCATGCTGTATGGACACCCCTTGTAGGAGGCAACGGACTGTCGGGTTTGCGCGCACGGCAAGTTATGATCTGAGGAGCCCTCGTGGATCAATCACCAGCAGCATTGCTGAGGGGACATTTTGCCTTGAGGTCCCGAGGGAGAAATGCCACCAGAGGGAGCTTGAAGTGGGATTTGAACGTCGCGTCGTTGCAGTGATTGGGCTGTCCCGTGAGCTCTGTTCTTTCCCACACCTCGTTATGATTGATACATTACAAACCCATATATAGATAAGGAAATAAGTTAAAGCGATAAAACCATTGGCTTCTTGCTATTTCATATAACCTCCTGAATAATATACACAGCGTGCTGTCGTCAGCACAGGTTACACATTCAAGTACCCCTGACGTCAGGGTGATGGGCAAGACCTGTACTGAGTGACTGTATCAGGAGACAGTCACTCTTGTCGTAGGGAAAGAAGGACCAGATTATGTTTCAGGTGCGACCCTCATACAGTCCAAATCTGGCGGAAGGATGTCATCTCTTTTTTCTTCAGTAGATTTGTCGGTTCCCCGCGGCGGTATTACTGTACAGTAGGTTCGCATCCGTTCCCCTCATATCAGAAAGCTCGCCAGAACACAAGGTCTCCGTCACCTTAGTGATAGATCGACGACTGGTGGAGAGCATCTTCGCAAAGTGGGTCAGCAAGATAGGCTAGCCTGGCCTCCACGCCTTTTGTTAATTCTATGATCGTCCTCGTCAGTGCACAACCAGGGCCTGGCAGAAGACGCGCCGCTCATAGAGAGCCATCCATTCTTCAATGGGCGATCTCTGTAGCACGGAGTGCCAGGGTATTGAAGAGCGGCGCTGGGAAGTGAATCCTCTACTGGACAAAGCCGACCTGCTCGACCAATTTGCTGTGGAGAAACAACACGAACGGTGCAGGACAGACCATTCAACGTAGGCCCCAAAGGACTGCAACTACTGATGTATTTATAGTTTAATTTTCTATACCCACGAAAACAACAAGTACAGAAAGTTCTTCATAGCACCAGCAGCACTATGCTTCATGGGGACTCCAGCAAGCCACCGGTGCGCGTTACCATATCGGCGTCAAAGCCGCCACGAATCCGATCCGTGTTGCTATTTATTGTTGCTACTGGCTTCTTGTATTTTTAAGTCCCATTATCTGAGTCAAAGGAACCAATATAACGCCGTTTGGGGAGGTATACCGTTGACAGGAAAATCGGAACGTATTTTTTCGATGATTAAACCATATCAGCTGGTTGCTCTACATTCGATTCGACCATTTCTGGTATAATCGCACCAATCATACTTCTGGTTTAGGAAATACAGCTGCTCGAAAAAGGTGCTTCAGGAAGGGTATACATGGGTCTTTACTCAAAAATGTGATACAATACAGTTGTAAGGAAGAATTGTTGTATAATATGGTATATCATTCTCTGCCAGTCATTAATCTACAGAGGTTCCATTCTAGCGCACATAGTCAAAGCAAGTAAAGAAAATAACGCCATATACCCCTAAACCTAATTGAGGGACCTTGTTGCCCTTTGATTGGAGAATGATAGGAAATTTGTATGTGTTTGTAGGCATCCGAGGGTTGACCACACGTCCGATTGACGGATAATAAAACACCACTGAGTGCATTTTTCTCGAGAATGGATTGGCCAAATGAAGCAAGAGACCCGCCAATCGGCTTCTACGTAATCGATATACCCTAGGATCGCCTCCACATAGCCAGGTCAAATCGCAACTTATCGTGCATAGCGCGTCCTCCTATCGTGCTCGGGGCGAGATGCGAAGGTGCTCTGATCAGGTCAGCCAACACTGGTTCACCCACATCGGCAGCTTCCCACTCTGCTCGGGCTGATGTGAAGATGCTCCCTGGGTCAGGTCCGCCAAGTCTGGTTTGCCCAGATCGTTTACAGCAACGAAGCCCGGCTTACTGCTCCCCATTGGGTCCAAGTAAATTCTTCGCCACCGAGAACGTTGCCGGCGGTACACTTCTTCAGTCGTCGCGCTTTGACCACCATGGGCGAAAACACAACCTTCGAGAAGCATGCCGATGCCCCAGAGAAGCAAGCGTCAAGCAAGATCGTCCCTGTCGACAACCCCGGGAGTACCAGCGGTCACGCTTCAAGAAACGAGGCACCTTCACCCCCACGCAAATTCCATCCCACGACGATCTTCCTCTACTTTCTCGGCATCAGCACGACCGTGAGCGGCAATGCCACGAGCTGGAATCTTGGACTCTCGTCCGGACTCCCGAGTTACGTCACCATGTACGCCATCATGGGGCTCGCATACGTGACGTTCTGTCTCTGCATGTCTGAGGTCACGAGCGCTCTTCCGTTTGCGGGCGGTGCGTTTGGCCTCGCGCGGTGCACGCTCGGCTTTTTCCCGGCGTTTATGATCGGCTGCTCTGAGACGCTCGAGTACATTGCGAGTGTGGCATTCCAGGCGATCTGTACCGTAGACGTCGTTGCGTTGGCCCTGCCATCCTTGGAGAACTACAAACCTCTGCTCTGGTTCTTGTACTACATCCCGACGACTATAGTCCAGTGCGTTGGCGGCTTTCCGTTCTGGCTCGGTGTTCTCGTGCTCGGCGTCACCGACTTGCTTCTGATCTTGCTCCACAACTTTGTCGCACTCGGCCTCGTTGACTACGCCGCCAACGTCTCACCAGATCCGCTCGTCAGTGTGACCGGCGGAATCAGCCAGGCGCTGACCGTGTTTCCGTTCTTTGCGTGGTTCTTTCTTGGCGTCGAGGCGATGAATCTCGCCAGCGACGATGTGCCCTACCCAAAGCGTCAAATTCCGATCGCCCAGACCGCATGCTCCGTGACGCTACTTTGCATCGGCATCTTCACGTCGATGGTCTGCGTATCCCTGCCAATGGACGGTGGCATATCCGCCATCATCAGCGCCTACACACCCTTGGCAAATGGCTTCTCGCGTGTGTTCCACATTGATCCACACGTCGCACCAATTATCATCATGCCGTGTGAATACGCTGGCGCGTATGGTTTCCATTGGGCCTCAGCCAAGCTTATCCACGCCATGGCCGCATCACGATTGCTGCCTCCATGGCTCGCCACGACCTCGAAGCGATTCGGCACGCCATACGTGGCAATCCTTCTCACCTCGGTGCTCGGGTACGCCATGTGTCTGCTCGTGTTCTGCGTGCCGTCTGCCAAGGCGTACGTGCTGCCGCTCTGTCTACTTTTTGCATTCAGCTCGTACGTCGGCCAGACCATTGGCTACATTTCGCTGCGGACCAACTTTCCCATCGCCAACCACCGTCAGTTCCGCAATCCGTTTGGCATCGTTGGGGCCGCGTACGCACTGGTCGTGTGGCTGCTCGGCATCGTCGCCGTGCTGGGCTTCCAGGGCCACAACAGCGTCGAGGCCTTGTTTTATCTGGCCCTCATTCTCGTGCTCGCTGTGTACTACGTGCTGGTCGCCAAGAAGCGCCAAGTCATGTCGGAAGAAGAGACCAAGATCTTGCTGGTGGCCCACATTTCACGCTTCAACCAGATCCGAAAGCAACGCGTGGGTAGAAGGGTCAGCAAGCAGAGTCGCCATGTGAGCGCCGCGGCGGTGCTCTCGTGGCGACTCGGTGACATTTTCAGCTCCAAACCCTCGAACAAGTACAAGACTGACACCAGCACCATCGACAAACAAAACAAAAAAACGACTGAGGGATGCTGAAGATTTCAAACCACGTCTGGAGAGCAAGGAGGAGACTGCATTCGAATGCAGAACTTTCCCAGTCAAATACAAACCAGAATGAATACAAGAAACAAGATGCACGTAATAAGACGCTCATTCATTTGGGAGGTACGGACGTAATATGGGTGATGAAGAAGAATCAAGCAGTGAGCGAACAGGCACGTGTGTCTTCGTTTACGACGAAACCGGCGCTTGGCCGCCCGCGGGCGTCTCTCCATGGTTGGTCGTCACAACCAACTGGCCGACGCTGCGCTTGCCAGAGTGCACACTGACGCTGTAGACCAAGAGGCTTCGGCACTGCGCGCACTGGGAACTCTCCGTCGTGTTATTGTGGCCACACGCATCGCACCGCACGCCCGTCGTGGCCGAGAGAAAGAGCGGGAACCCGTTCGCATATTGGCGCTCCACACCAAGCGCACGGTCGAGCGCTTCCCACAGCGGCACGGCGGATTGGCACGGCACTTCGCCCCCGAGAATCTGGCGTGCCGTCACGTTCGCACCGTAGCACTTGGCGTTGACTGACTTCCGCGTACAAATCACAGCGCTCGTGAGTCCAATGCCGCCATAGAGACCCATGCTGTGGCTGTACGAGTAGTTCGGAGCGATGCCGCCGCGGCCGACATTCAAGGACGCACTAGCGGCGCGGCCAATGGGGCCGACCGCGATGTCCACTTCGGAACCGAGCTGGAACTGCCCATTGCGCGTAAACACTTTGACGGCGCTGCGCGAGTTGAGAATAATCATGTAGTTGACGACCTCACCGCCGGCCATCATGCCAAAGCCCAGACCGCCCGAGCTTAGAAAGGACGGCGCCGACCAGCCGCCGGCCGTGCGCGAAATGATAAAGCCGTTGCCAATCTTGCCGGAAAACAAAAAGCCCACTTTGTAGACCGTGAGAAACACGAGTCCGTACGCTTCGACCAAGAGTTCGCGCGGAATCGACTGGTCTTTGAGCAGCTTGGGCGACAGAAACGTCTCCACGACCTTGGTGCCCTTGGCGATTTCGCGGCGCAATTTGTCCGACGCGTCGTCGTCCATGACGTGGCCCACACCAGGAAAGTGTGAGCGGTGCGTGGCCGGCGTAGAACCAACCGCCCAGGAATTCGAGCGCTCGCGGAGCGCCGCTTGGGCCGACAGCATCGCCGACATGGACGACCTCCCAGAGGTCGCTGCGTACGGCTGCGCCATGGGCGCGCGCGGCAGCGCCGACGACGACGAGTACGCAGAGGACGCTGACGAGATGGACCTCTTGGCTTTGCTGTTGGTCGAGGCCGATGACGAGGGCGTCACGTCGTAGAAACTGCTGGTGGAGCCTGACGCCGCGGTATACATCATGCTGTCGACCGACTCGGCGCGCGTGAGTTTGCAGTGTACTGGCCGCGGCGGCGCTGCTGACGTCGCGGTTGAGGAGTACAGCTCCATGGAGACGCACGGGGGAGGAAGGAGAGAGAGGAAGGGGGAGGGAGAGAAGGAGTGGGGAAGAGGAACTCTCTGTTCGTCTTTGAGGAGCTTTCCAGGAGCACTTGATGGGACCAAACAACGCAACAAGCCAGAGAGGCAGAGAGGGAGTTCAGTCTCAGGGACATGGGGAAGATAGTGTGGTTTACGCAGAATTAGGGCTCTGGACTCTGTGTGGCGTGGAGACTCAAAATGATGTTGTCCACGCTATTCGGATTGGTGGGCGACTGCTACTACGTAGTATGGGACAAACGGCATTGGGACGACGGAATCGATCTCTTGTGCCGAGGCGAAGATCGTGGTCGAAAGATCCCCTCAATGGAGCGCTTGGTCGTCGACGTCCAGGACTAGAGTTCGTACGTACTTCTGGGCACTACCGGTTGACCGATCGGTTACGATCTCGTCGATTGCTGGACCTGTAATACAAGAGCGTTCGGCATGCAAGACAGGAAATACCAGGGGCTTTCCAGCATCGATTCATGTTTGTTTCTGGCTTTTGTGGGTCGTATATTGCGCTCGTTTGATAATGAAAGAATCCCCCGCCGACGCACTCTCTTCTCCATCAACTCGCTCGCACTCGCCGGCTTCTAAATCTCGTCTGCTCTCTCTCTCTCTCTCTCTCTCTTTCAATGTCGCAATCCCCCGCGCCCGCGTCGGCTGCGTCAGTCGATCTCCAAGATGAAACGACCCGAAGACCGAGAACTTGTTCCCACTGGCAAGACGAAAAGAGGGACAAAAGAGTACGACGCGGTCGACGTGTATTCGCTCGACAATGGGAGGAGGGCAGCGCCGGAGGAGGCTATGTAAACACACTGGGCATCTCTACGACCAGTGCTTGCGGTGGTCCTCGTCGTTAGCCGCGACGCCCCACTTGATCGTGCCGACCAGGAGCAAGAAGCACGGAATGATCACGGCGCCGTTCTCCTTGACCTTGCGGACCGTCTTGTACGGCATCGTCTCGATAAGCGACTTGACCGGGTTCTGCTGGTGCGGCGAGAGGTGGCGCGTCACGCGGTTCACCTCGTGGCCCTTCTTGGCCCACCACTTCGCGAGATTAACAGCGGGTGGCATATTCGTCGGGCGGTCTGCTCTGCTCGGTCTGTGTGTGTGGAGCTTTTCGAGATGGAGGAACGAGAGGCGGAGGGGTCCTGGACCGCAAACAGGCAGTGAGGCCACTATTCAGGGGACAGAGGTATACAAATTCCAAGTATGTGGGAGGTCAAAGAAACGATGGGGGGGCAAGGTGACGCAGTTAAGAACAGATACAGTTTGTTTAATTTGAAGTGGGTTTCCGGGTGAACCCGTGAGCCGGGATGGCGCGAACCCGTTTCAAGATGTGAGGCTTTGCTGTCGATCAACATCCGTTGAACCATTGGCCAATTGGTTGTAAGTAGCTTAGATGCTCGTGTGGATGTGGTCTCGTACCCTGATATTTTAGGTTGTTGTGATTGTGAAATGTCCATTAGCAGTATCTCCTGGTGTTTCATCACCTGCCAGTGGCAGGCTGCCACTTACTGACGACCAGGTCGTGGCAGATTTAATAACGTCAGCATGTGCGAAGTGCCACGCATCTTGAGGACGCAAGCCAAAACCGGTGACTGGCCGCGATCTGCAGCGATACTTCGAAGTACCAGGTACTCCTCCAGTGTGTGACGTGTGTGTCCGTGTCTCATTTTCGTACTTCATAGGAATCCTACAGTACATCCAGGAGCTCAAGCGAGATGCGACAGTTGGCAACCATGGCGGACTCACCTCGCGCTGGCATGGCGGTCGCTGCGCCCCCAGACGCGCCACATGAGACGGAGCAAGCGTCACTCTCGTTCGAGCATATCTTCCGCTCGCTTGCACGCTATTCGCGCGTGTTCCCGCTGCACAGTGAACACGTCACGATCATCCCGACGCCCACGTCGTTTTACAACCAACTCGTGGCCAACATCCGCCGCGCGCAGCACCGCATCACGATCTCGTCGCTGTACCTGGGCACGGGCGAGCTTGAGCGCAAGCTTGTCGACGCGATCGCCGACAAGCTCCGGGAGAACCCGGGGATTCAAGTCAAAATCGTGCTTGACTACTCGCGCGGCCAGCGCGGTGGGCAGGACCGTAGCTCGGTGACGATGTTCAAGCCGCTTCTCAAGCAATTCCCGAACAACTTGGAGCTCTATTTGTACAAGGTACCGCAACTCAAGGGCATCAAAGCGTCTTTGCCACCGCCGTTCAACGAGACCATTGGGGTCTCCCATGCAAAAGTGTATCTCGTGGACGACACGCTCATTCTGAGCGGCGCGAATCTCAGTGAGGATTACTTTACGAACCGCCAGGACCGATACGTGCAGATGGCGCAGTGCGAAGGACTCGCGACGTTTTACCACGAGTTTGTGGGCGTTATTGCGGCGTTTTCGTTCCAGGCCAAGCTGGACCGCAGAGGGCAAAGTGACGATTATGTCTTGGATCCCCCGGTCCCGCGAAGCGAATCGAAAAAAGTCGTGATGAAACGCGAGTTTGAAGAGCTCGTTTCGAGCCAGAAGCATCGCGAAGAAGTCACCGAGTTGTCATCGTCGTCGTCGTCCGGTGGCCACGATACTTGGGCGTTTCCAACGATCCAGTTCACGCCGATCGACGTGACCCACGACGAAGTCGTGCTCTCTGAGCTGCTGCGCCAAGTGCCTCCCCACTCGTCGTTGGGGATTGCGTCTGGATACCTCAACTTCCCGCTCTTTCTCGACGAACTGCTTGTCAACTGCGGCGCGCACCTGGACGTGCTCACCGCTGCACCCGAAGCCAACGGATTCTTCAACGCCAACGGCATTAAAGGCGCCTTGCCCATGGCGTACTCGTTGATTGAGCAAGAGTTTTACGAGAAGACGCGGTCCCGCAAGTTCGCGACCAATATCCGCGAGTACAACTACCCGGGCTGGACGTTCCACGGCAAGGGCATGTGGTTCAGTCCGTCCGTGCATTCGCCGCCACAGCTCACGATTGTCGGTAGCTCCAACTTCGGTCGCCGCTCGTACGGGTGCGACTTGGAGTCGCAGCTCGTGATGTTTACACGCAGTCCCGTGTTGCAGCAAAAGCTCCACGACGAGTACCAGCAGCTCACGCAGCCCGCCGAGCTTGTGACCGACCAGGTCTGGACGCGCGCGGACCGCTCGCTGAACACTATCTTTTGCTGGAAGTACGGCCACTGGATACGCCCCGTGTCCAAGATGATCGCAGCGTACATGTAGAGTGGCTCGCCCAGAGAGACGCATATAACGCACGCACCACCACCGATGTTCTTGATATTCTTGTATGTCTAGTCCATTTGCTGATAGCTCTATCGTGCTGCTATATGATCCCAAGCGTGAGCCGCCCGCATATCATGAAGAGTGCGGAGAGCAACGGGAGGGAGAGGTTGTCGTCCCAGCCGCCCACGTCAATGCCCTCGGCGACTGCGGCGCACAGGCCAGCAAAGGCCGCTTTCCCCAGCAACACGGTGACGGAGGACTCGGGATTAGACTGCCAGAAAAACGCCACAAGGCTCGCCGTCGCAGAGGCGATATAGCAGCCGGCGTAGCCCTCGAGCGATTTACCGCTCGGCCAGAATCGCGTGCGTCCATACAGCGAACCGACGACCGCCGCCGCTGGGTCGCCCACTGATAACTGCCACACCAGAAGACATCATTATCGCGTCAGTGGGGAACGTTTGGGAAATTGGTGTCGGGATGGTAGACGACTACTACGTACGTGGAGGATGGCGAGCCGGGCAATTTCGTGCGGGAACAAGGCGATGACCGTGCCGCAGCCGACGAGAAAGTAGAATGCGCCGGGCAGCGCCGTGTGGTTGATCTCTGCAGGACGCATGAGCGCACCCAGTTGCTCCACGTACATTTTATTGAACTCCGCGTAGCGCTTCCGAGCGATATGGATGCAATACAGACCGAGCGCACAAGAAAAGAGTAACACGACGGCGGCCTCGGCCGAGAGCCAGCCCGAAGCCGTGTAAATCATGAGTCCCGTGACGACGTGCTGCGCGCGCCGCTTGGCATGAGGGTCGCTGCGCCGCGCGCCAAACCCACCGCCCTTATTCCCGCTCTTCCCTCTGCCGATCACAAACTGGAATGCGACAATACCGGTGACGCACGCCACCCACGCCCACACCATCTATCTCTTTCTCGCTCGCTCACTTCCTTTCTCCCCCAAACTGACACGCACGACACGTAAACTAGGCTAGCTTAGGTGAGTTAGTTTTTCTTATCCTGCTCATCACTAAGTTCGCATTACTAGGTTCGGTTTACTGCCTTGGCGGGAAAAACCAAAGGAAAAACTCAAAAGAAGAGAACGAGTCCCAAGATGCTGTGGCCGCGAGAGGAATTCCACGCGGCGTATGGGCAGATCAAGCACGACGCGCTGCAGACCGGCGGCTCGAGCGTGCTCGTGCTCGTGGCGCTCGACGTTGATGCGCTGTGCGCGAGCGCGATCCTCACGAGTCTCTTCAAGGCCGACTTTGTGAGCTACGCGCTGCTGCCCGTGCGCGGGTACGAAGACATTGTGCGCATTCGTGATGCGCGTATCGCGACGCCCAGCGGTGCGAGCGAGCTGCGGTCGGTCGTGATGATCAACTGTGGCGCGATCGTGAACATTGCGCAGTTGCTGCAGCTGCCGCGAGCAGTCAAGTGCTACGTGTTTGACAGTCACCGGCCGATCCACTTGGCCAACATTTACGACGCCAACCAGCAGATCGTGGTCTTTGATGACGGCGCGCAGGCCATTGACGAGTTCCCCGACGACGGTTCGGACATTGAGCGCGACGAGTTTGACGGCGAGACCGAAGCGGAGGAGGACGACAACGAGGAGGAGGAAGACGAGGACGAAGAAGAAGAAGATGACCCAGAAGCGGATGAGGACGAAGGCGAAGCTGAAGTCGAGTTTGGCGCGCCGACCGAGCACACGGAGGATACGGATGATTTAGAGGCGGCGGTGGGGAATGAGGAAGCCGATGGTGTGGGCGAGAAGAAGAAGAAGCGGAAGCGAGACGTGGACGGAGGTGAGAACGGGGAGGACGAAGACGACCCCGTGGACGACGACGACGACGATGGAGAGGACGTGGAGATGGCGTCACCGAAGAAGCATAAGTCCGAGGGAGAGGGAGTGCACGTGGAGGTTCAAGAGATAATGGAGGACACCGTTGATGTCAAGATGGCCAAGCGTCACCGCCGCGAGCAGATCCTTCGATACTACCGTGGGTCTTTCCATGGGGCACCGGCGGCATCGATCGCGTTCGAACTGGCCCAGCAAATGAATGCCGGCTCGAATCGCGATCTGCTGTGGTTTGCGATCGTCGGACTCACCAAGCAGTTTATCATGGAAGAGATCGACGCGGACAATTACACGCTCATGGTCCACCGCTTCCAAGACGAGGTGCTCGCTCTGGATGCGTCCGCCGCGGGTGGTGGCGGCGGCTTGGAAGATGAGCAGACGATCGCCAACCCGGCCTACGAGCACGGCCGCATCTCTTTTGAGGAAGAGTACCGGTTCATGTGCTATCGCCATTGGTCGCTGTACGAGGCGATGTATTACTCCGACTATGTTGCGGCTAAGCTAGGACTCTACATGGACCAAGCGCGGCGCTTCGGTGCTCGCAACGCCGCGTCGGCCGATGGGAGCGACGGTGAGACCACGCTCCACGTCTTTCTCGCTCGCATGGGTTTTTCGCTGCGCCAGAGCCAGCAAAAGTTCACGTACATGCCACTCGAGATGAAGCACCAATTGCGAGACAAGATCCAAGAGATTGCGCCCGAGTTTGGACTGGACGACGTGTTTTACGGATCCTTCAAGCGCCAGTTTGCGTTCCAGTACTTGCTGGGTGCCGCCGATGCGGTCCACGGTCTCCACGCACTGCTCGAAGCTCCCGAGGCGTACATCTCGTCGGTTTTCCAAGCCGAAAATCACCACCAGAAGGGCGTCCTGCAACAACCCGTGAACAGTGCATTCACCATCGACAGTGCGGGCATTACACCAGCGTCAACCAGCGACAGTGGCGGTGATGACGGTGAGAAAGGCGAAGACCTCCGTGATTTCAAGCACCAGAACTTCTTCCTCGCGAGCACGGCACTCTCCTGCCGCTCGGTGGCGTCCAGTGCCCTTATGGAGTCGGGCATCAAAGTCGCCATGGAGTTGAAGCAGGCGATCGTTCGCGTGGGCATCTCGATCATGGAACGCAAGCTGATTGTGCGCGTCAAGCACTTTCGCTACGTGTGTCTGACCATCCCTGAGCGCGAGCAAGAGCTCTTTGCGAACCCCAACGTGCTCACGCAGCTGGCGCTGTTTCTCTTGACCGTGCACCGCGCAAGCGGCAAGTGGGGCAGTCTTCCACCGCCCAAGAAGAAGAAGACAAGTGCGGACGGGGACGACGAGGGCGACGACCAAGACGAAGAACCTACGCAACAGAAGCCGATAGTGCCACTCGTGTTGATCACGCGGAACCCAGCGCAGAACTGCTTCCTCGTCGTCGGCATCACGTGCCCGACCAATCCTGGCGAGGTCCATCGCAAGTACGTGGCCATGCGGATCGCTCTGATGTCGTTTCATGGATGGCTGGGCTCACGTTTCGTTTTATTGTCTCACTTGTTGCAGCACGCTCGGCACGGCGTTCCGACTCGCGGCCGGAGAAACGGGCGCCAACTTTCGTCAAGATGGGTTCTCGAGTGCAGTTTTGGAGATCCAGATGGACGATATCCAGTATTTTGTCGAGCAGTTGCACAACGTCATGGACGCATAAAGGACCATCCCGAATTGAACCAGGTACTTTATAGGGAAGCGGATTGTTGGAACCTGATCCTCGGTTGTGGTGGGGAATGCATTGGTGCAGTCTAGTATATATTTAACAGGATACGTCGCTGACCAGCCTCACTCAAGCGAAATCCTCGGTAGCACTAGCGCAGATCTTGGAATGCGGTGGGCGCCAGTCCAGGGAAGGTTCGTAGACATAGCACAGCTGGTGCGATCATGTTGCCAGTAACTGGTTTCAGATGATACGCGTAATTTTAGCGCAGTATCGCACCACAGGCGTCTCTTGAAGAACGCCAAGGGCTACAGTGAATTGAAAGCGCAAAGGATGCGGAGGGGCGTATCGGGTGACGAAGAATGCGTCCACGAAGAGCTTACCGCGGTGCAAGTGGCGCAAGCGCTCTCCGAGAGAGGAGAGATATATCTCGCTCTGTCGGTGCTTCTAGAGTATATGAATTCCCAGCCGACGCGGTCAACTGCGAGTAGCAAAAACCAAACCGAGTGGTCCGTGTTGATAGAGATTCTCAACAAACTCGTTGTACAGCGCGCGGCAGAGACAGCTTACGAGGTCTCAGGCTTCCTCGGTCGCGTGGGGCTCGTCCCTTACGATGAAATCAGCGATGTAAACGAAGCCACTTGTGCCCAAGATGGGCCCCAAGATCCTTATCAGAACTGTGGCAGCAAACGTACCGAAAAATGTGTGGCGCTACGTTCACTGCCGTCGCTGGTGTCGGTCAACGACTCTAACGATACAAGCAGTGCAAGCGGAGCCGATTCAATTCCTTCGATAGCTCCTCCTTTCTCCGACGTCGGCTGGGAAAGATTTCGTCTCAAGCGTGGCAAGTTGAAGACATTGATCAAGACCCACTGGAACACTGTGTTCCAAATGAAAGCCGGTCGAAAACCTCGACCACCAAGCAACAAAGATGGCAACGAGCGACCTCTGATCAGTTCTCAGCAGTCGAATCAGGATGACGAATGCGTGTCCAAAGATCGAGGGTCTCGAACGAGGAATCCAGTCTGCGAACAAAGTACGAGCCGATCGTGGGCGTGCGGATTGTGGGCCGTGTCAGAGTGTGATATCCTCGGGCAGTCGGAGGCATCTGACGCAAACAGCGATGTGTTATTGGAAGATCAGGGCAGCTGTCGACGAGAACATGGCAACGTGACTGAGTTGGGCCATCGGCGGAGCTTTGGACGGTTCTTCGGATCCCTTCGGTTTTGACCTCCCACGAAATTTCCCGCTGAGCACACCAGGTGAGAGCACGCTTCGTATTTGTTCTTTACGAGGACCCACTGAACTGCAATCACACCCGTTCATTCTTTTTCAGGCTCTTCACAATATGGGCACTCACTTGTCGTATTATAACTCGTCGATGGTGCTGTTGGTACCCAGGAAGGCTGAAATCGCACGAAAGCACCATCCCCGTAGTACGATGAAGCGATCTCGGTACAAACTCACCACCCGCGAACTGTTAATCTCGCCGAGGACGAGCGATCCCAGCTCGAAGCGAGACTACAAGGTGGTTCGAAGACTCGCCTTCAGCATTGATCACTCGCAGTGTTTCAGCGATCCATAGTCAAATCCTCTTCTGCGAGCACTTCTACTTGATTAGTGGTTCCGACTCGAGTACTTGGCCACGGAATTGACGGCGAGCATTTGTGAAGTATCGAATCCAGGTTGGTCGTGTCGCCTAAGATTCAATTGACGCTGTATGCTCAATACTTGGCTTCATTTCCACACAGGATATCACGCCTCAGACGTGGTGATCCAAAATCGAAGGCCAACAGCTTTATGATGGGAACACCGTACTCCTGGTGTGCCCCGCTTCTCCGGTACCCCGTGCTCGTTGACAAGTAAGTGCTCGATCCATTACTGGTGGACAGGCGAATCGCACTCCGCTCTGCCGAAGCACACTAGTGATCAGTCACATCTCCCAAAATAGCAACCACGTCGAAGTTGCCACCCAAGACATGAGGTAAACAGCGGTGGACCAACCTGATCACCGTCGCTCTTTGCTTTCAGCCGCACCAACATCACGCGCGTCGATGGCGCCGGTCGTCCCCGCGGAGCAAGCGCTTCCGCATGGCGATCACGCTAAGTCACTCACACCGATGGCCGTCGGCGAAGAACGCCCTTCACCTCAAGAGAAAGCAATCGTTCAAGTGACTCGCGCAGCAGCGTTCAGACAAGCAGCCGCCGTACTCCTCTATGTTGCTCGCAATTCCGCTTGTGCAGTCGCCGCTGCATGGTGTGCGAATTGGTTCATGACGCTCGGCAACGTCTTCTCCAGCGCTGCCCCTGCCGATCAGTCGCTACGGTCATTCACCGTGGCCATCGTCGTATGGACCGTGGTTTTGGACGCCATCGCGGCCAGCGGCTTACAAGGTGCGAGTCTCTTTCTGGCACAAATGCTGACGAGTCCAACGACAAAGCGGTTCCACTTGCCGTGGTGTATCGGTGTCTTGCTGTGGCGTACGTCTCACTGGCTGGTGGTCACGGGTGCGGTGTCTGTCGCTTCGACTCATGCAATCTTCGCTGGTGGGCCAAGCGTACGCAAGTGGAAGCCGTACTTCTACGTGACGGCAGTGTCTTGTCATGTGTACAGGACGCGAATCATCCAAGAAGCCCGGCGAATCCTGATGTCTTTGCGGTCGAATCATGAAGGCCATGCACCCCATCATGCGATCGTTCTGGACTCGTCGTGGCGCCGACTGCTTCCGAAGAACTTTGCCATATTGCTCGCGGTGTACATCGCCACCGGGTACGTGCAAGCTACCACCCAGCTCGACCTCGAGTCACCCGCGTTGGTGTGTGCGTTTTTCGTCGCAAGTTTGGTGGTCAAGTTTGCGCTGCAGGAATTGGCGATCCACATGGCTATGCGGCGAAAGCGAATCCGGATCGAGCAAATGCACGCCATGATCGCAGTCCCGACCGTGCTCGTTGGCATGCAAGTGCGCATCGTTATCCTTCGCACGGCCCAGCTGAATAATGACGGAACTGAGTTCGCATCACGAGGCAGCTGGATGATTTACTTGCGTTGGTCCGGGTCGCTGCTGCTCGCCGTGTTCAAGATCATGGTGCGGGTGAGCAGAACGTGGTGGCTCCACAGGAAAATTCGTCAACGGCAGCAAACGTGGAATCAGCCAACCATTAGACGCGCGAGTATCGTTGCATTGAACTCAGTCCAGCCATTTTCAAGAGTTGCAATGGCTTCCCCGTGGACTCCCGAGGCTGAGTTTCAACAGTGGAAGAGTCGACGCGTAACGCTGCATGCTGCAGAAGTGCAAGCGGTACGCTCGTGGAATCCTGGGTCAGAACAAACGTTGACGGTATTCTCATTACGGTATACGTGTGTGTGTTGCTTGTTAGGACATGCATGCCGAATACATCGCGATTGGTTGTTCGCTGTCGGTATATCATTTTTGCCGAGGCCACTCCAAGTTTGATATCACGGGGTCACCACGTATCTCGTCGTCGTCGGTTCTACACGTCGTGTTTCAAGTGGGAGTGGAGTTGCTCGTCGACGTTTTGTGCACGACGATCGAGATCGCATCCGGCATTCCCTTCGACGTGCCTCGCAACACGGACGCATTCCTCGTGGCACTGTACATCTCGTGCGCACTTGGCAATATCATCATTTCGACGACGATGCTGCTGGTGTCGGGAAGCGAATGAGATGCGGCAAGGCAGGACAAGGCGCAACCACATCAAACTACTGGCCCAACAGTGGTCCAAGGAAATGGCTCACTCATCACCGTGCTGCGGTAGTTCCAGAGGACTGGGAGACAGGCCACTAAGCCCGGTAGCGTTGCGCACCCCCTGCTGACAGATGCTCGCGTGCATGCCACTCAACGCACTCTCATATACCCAAACGTTCATGCCATGAGCTATCTCACCATGGACCCAATGGTCAAAGGGTGAGAGCAATGAACGAACACAAACGCGAGCGCGCTTGGGGTTGGACGGTCGATCTCCTAGTGCAAGCCGGGCTCAAGACAAGCGATCGAGCTCAAGCATCCCAATCCATTCTATGTTCCAGCGATGCAACTTGTACAGTTTTTTATACACAAAACTCGCTTACTCTCCAGCGTCCGACGCAAGGATACGCTCACGGGATCGGCGTGCCCTTCAAGATCGACAGCATTGCCAGCTTGTCCGTGCGCGGCGTGTTCCAGTCCGTATCGAGCAGACCTTCCGTATCGCCCGAGTTGGGGTTCACGCACCAGTAGAACGTGCCGAACGACCGGCTCTTGAGGTACGCGACGAAGGCGTTCTGCCACGTCTTGTCGCCGCTGGTGCGGTACTTGCCGCCCCACTCGCCCATCACGACAGGTCCGTACTTGTTGAACACATAGCCAAAGTGCATGTCCCACACGGCAGGCATGTTGTTCGGGAACGACGAGTTGGTGAAGTACGGCTGCGCCGACACGTCCGGGCCGTACACGTGCGGGCTGTAAACTAGACGCTCGGCGACCGGCAGCACAAGGGGCGCGCGCTGCACGTCCATGAGGTTCTCGCCCCAGAACGCCGGGAACTCCTTCTGGTCACGGCTCGACTGCTGGATACCCTCGACGAAAATGAGCCAGCGAGGCACAATCTTCTGGATGGTCGTGGCCCATTGGAGGCAGGCCAAGCGAAAATCGGTGGCAGCATCGCCGCTGCCCCACGTGGCCTTGCCGTGCGGTTCGTTCTTGAGGTCGGCACCG